>APFE031310980.1:100241-128144 GCA_000404065.3 Pinus taeda | reverse complement strand
TTCCCTTGCTCCATTTTTTCCTTGATTTCCCTATTTCCTAAAGTCACCCACTCTTATATTCATTAGTTTCATATTTCATACCCCCAATTCCTATTTTACAAAGTCCCAAACCCAAACCCTAGTCCATATACTATACCCTATCCCAACAGTCTCTCATTTCCCTTTGGCACACTTTTGGCATTGAAACAAGACACCAGGTTCTCATTTTTGATTCTCAACAAACCAAACATACGCTTGGCATAGACTTTCAACACCATGGAGGCAGACACCGATACATTATATGACCAAAACAGTGACTTTACAACTGAAACTGCATACACCAGGAGGACACTAAAACGGCGGAAAAAGCCTGATCCACTCAAAATTTTGGCCGAGGCTTCATTGGCTAGACATAATACATGATGGAGGGTCTTCGCTCCGAATTTGAGCAATTTCGGATAAATTTTTGTCATTTTGAAAATTTTTGGCTTAAAAACAGGTTTTTCAGCTCAACGCGTAGCGCGTCAACGCGCGCGCTTATGATTGGGACACTTGCTGGAGGAAAACTTTATAGTTTTGGATTTGTCATGGTAAGTTATGCATGTTATAGTATGGCCAAGGCATTTCATCAAGTTCTGGATGATCAAAAGGGCCAAAAACACCATGAAAATCACCTTTCTGCCACCTTTTGCTCCAACAGGAAGTACTTCTGGGAGAATGATATTTTGAAGGGGCAAATGAGCTCCAAATTGGGAAATTCTTCTTAGGCTAGATAGTAGACATCCAGGGCGTTCCAACCAGCTATTATGAGCTTGATTTTGATGTCGGGAAGTGACCCAAAAGTAGGCTGAAAGGCGCGCGGTGCATAGAGCTCAGGCGCGCGGCGCATAGAGATTTTTGGTCAAATTTTCTCCTTCCAGCTCAGAATTTCGGCCAGTTATGACCAGTTTCACCTCTTGATGTGATTTTTGAGCCAAATTGATGTAATTTGATGTACATGATGTAACTTTGGCACTTATTTACCTATTCTAGATGATTCATTAAAAAAAATAGTAAAAATTTAATGAATGGATCAGTTTCCCTTCTTTTAGAGGCAAGTTGTTTTGGATGCCTAGATTTTAGTTCCATGATTAGAATTAGTTGAAACTGCTCCTAGAAGGAGGAATTCGACCCCTAAAGGCATGGAAATGGGTTAGGATGGTCTAGTTATATGTAATTTCTCTCATTTCAGAGGTGAGAGGTTTGGAACTTGGGATTTGTTTTTGGCATCACTATTGTACATATTTTCTCTGCATTTTTGGCTAAGGAAAGACCAGGGTTTTGCAGCATTGCTTTTGGGATCCATGTGGATTTATATTTTGCATGGTGTGTTCTATTCTAATTGGTTAATTGTTATGTGGTATCATTTCCTTCTTTTCAATCTTTCTAAATTGAACAAAGAAGTGTTAGTAGATCCATCAAATGGCTATGGCTCATGCCTTTAAGTTTGTTTAATTTTCATGTTTCATCTGTTTAAGCTAGAATCCTTGAAAGCTTCTTTCTCTCCTTAGTTCCTCACCAGTTTTATCTCACCCATTCATTCCATTGGAAAGCATTCAAGCAGATCGAATACCTTGCCCCAAAATAACCTCTACAAAAAACTTGTGCCTCATCCCCAACCCAAATTTGCCTTTCCTTGTTCAACACAAAAACTCCTAAAAACTCAAATCAAACCTTTGTACTGCATATCTAGCCTAAAATTAGCTTTTGTTTTAGTCATCTCGAGCCTCATCGATTATCTTTGTCGAGATTGACCCGGAGAGAGCCCTCTCCTGTCCTCATAGGGCTAGCTACGAGGCTGAGCGTGGTTTGATGTAGCCTTGAGTTTTACCTTATTTCAGCCTAAGGTAGATTTGAGCGCTAACACATATTTATCATAAGTACTTATGGAAGTCTGAATATAAGAACCATTTATACAGAATTTTCCATGGTTTCATTTTATCCATCCATCAAACTATCTTTAATAAACCTGATCCTCGACTGTCTGATGAGGCTAGCATTGATTTAACCTCAATGGGCAGTTGGTTTTGGGAGGAGAAGTTCACCTATATTAGGGTTTTTGGCAGTATTACAGAACCTCATGTCCTTCTACTCTACATTCCATATAAGCTATTAGCCAGGGAAGTAGCCTACCAGATAGTGGAAAAAGGGATGTCTAGAAACCTTAAAGAGTCTAAATAACAAGTGTGGCCTCCCTTTCCCCTCTGCTATGGCACCTACACATTGCATGATTTTAAACACGTCGAGAAAGAAGCAGAGAAAACAAAGGATCTGAGTCTATCGGTTATTCCTAAAAGACAATATGATCCAAATAAGGTTGCTTTCAATTTCACCATCTAGGTGAAAGTTAGTAGATTCATACATGAGAATGATGAATTTAATGACTTATTTTCTTCAGCAAAGTTATTCTCAAAAGTAAGTCATCTGGCAAGATTCAAATTGGGTGTCGAGAAAATGGACAAATTCATGGAATACAGGACACAAAGGTTACTGATAGTACTTATGGATTTATTAAATACTAGACCAATTGTTTAGCAAATAGAGCACAACGAGGAGCAGATTATTGAAAAGATTTTTGGAGAAGGTGAAACAAGTGAAAAGGCCAGTGAGCCGCTAAGCACTAATGTTCTCATTGACCCCATATTGATTAAAGAATGGGAGCAATTTGATCAACAGATCAAAAGCTAGAATGATCCTCAAAACATTATCACATCAACACCTTCCACAACACAACGACCCATTGCTTGTAATATTGTGATTGAAGGGACACCTAGCAAAGGCACAACTCAAAAAGGGATAGAAATAATCCCTAAAAATCCTTCAGGAGGAATTACATTGAATATTGAGGAAATACCACCCTTGGATGTATTTTACAGCCCAAAACACAAGGCTATAGTCAAGAGGCAGAGGAAAAAGAGGAAAATAGACCAAACATCATCCACAACTCCTCAACCTAAATTTATGAATGTTATATGGAAGGATTCAAAGGTCAATCCTTCTAAGGATTTGACTAAGTTATCTCAATTTGCAGGGGCATACACAACTGCTACAATTGATAAGGAAACTAGAGTTAACCAATTGATCAAAGGAAAGGATCAAAAGATTAATAAACTTGAAGAATAGACAACAGTAGAACAACTTAAGTTTAATCGGCTTGAGGAACAGTTGGCAGAAGAGAAACAAAAGAATGATCAGCTTGAAGTACAATTAAACCTAGAAAAATAGAATATTAACCAGCAGGCCATTCAAAAACAACAACAGTTGTCTCAAGAGCTCGAACAACTTCGATTGACACATCAACAAGAAATGAAGGCTAGAGAGGAGCAAATCACACAGTGACAACTCTACATAGAACAGTTCAAAGGTTATCCCAAGGTTGAGGAATTTAAGAAGGAAGCCTTGGAAGCAAATAAAGCCTTATCTCAACAGCTGAATCTACTCTGTCATAAAATATATCTTATTGATCCATTATGCATCACAAGGACATCACTTATCGATCAAGCAATTAATACTTTATTAGAATTTGAAGATGCGGATGATAAAGTCACAAATTACCTCTCTTAGCAAAGCACAAAAGAAGGAAGAGCTGCTAAACTACCAAAAATTCAGGATTCACATAAAGAGATATTGTTTTCAGAATGGGAAATGCAGTTGATCAAGGCAGAAAGAGCTACCTCCAGGGCTAGGGCTATAATGAACAATGTGATTGAGTTGGTGAATGATAATTTATATGGAGACAATTTAATTTCTGATTTTTCCCTAGGAAATCTTCCAAAGGCGAAAGTGTTAGAGAATCAATGGAAGAAAGATTTGGCCACCAAAGATGAACAACTCAACAGAGCACAAAGTCTTAACTGGGATGAGTATTGGTCCTTTTTGGTCAAGCCACACAACCAACATATGAATATCAAGTGCCTTGTTGATGCTATTGATCACATGATGCCCGAGCTTTCAGATGCCACATAGACATGACAGTTACACTCCAGGATGAGTCATCCCCCAGAAATTCAAAACATGCTCTCAATTTGTCGGTTGTGGATACAAGATAAGAAATAGATGCGATGAATCTCTTCAAAGGCTATCACAATACTATTTTTGAAATTCAAGTCCCAGATTTTAATGTAGGCAGTTCCAACAACTCTTAGTGATTTTTTGTGGACAGTTTGTTTTTAATTTTATTATAAAAACCCTTTCATGTTATTTAGAAAGGGTCCTCAATTTGTCTAAAACTATACTTGAGAAGTTTGCACTTCTGCACTTCTTAATTTATTTTTTATAAGCTGTGGATCAAGGTTTTAGATTTTTGTGTAAGAGCTTCATGAAGACCTGCATTTTTTGTATCTCCTTGGAGTTTCTAGAATAAAAAGGTGGAACCAGAGTGTTACTTACATAATGGGACTCAAATGCATTTGGTACTTCTATCACTGTTCTTAGCATTCCATTGATTTGCTATTGTTGATATATTCACATGTTTCAAACAACTCTATATTATTGAATTGAGGCTTCTGTGATCCATATCAAATTTATGAAAGTTTTTTCGGCTTAAATCACATGACATTTCATTCGTTGACGTGTTTCGAACCAACCAGTGTGGTTCATCGTCAGGACAAGTTGAAGAATCAGATCCAGCATTGCAAGTTAAATAGTCCCAATAGAACCTCCAATGGCTATAATCCTAGACCAGGCAACGGCTATATTGACTAACGGCTATATATATCTGGGGGACAATTAGACGGACCAGAGGTATAAAAATAAGTTAATTTCATAGCTAGTTAGTTATATTATTATTAAACCTAAGAGTCAAAGGGACAAATTTATCTTAGGGTTATATATAAATTATATATATATAATATATATATATATATATTAAATTAATTAAAAATATAATAGATAGTTAGTTATAAAAAGATTAACTAGATTAATAAAATATAATATAAAATATGAGAATAAGTCAAGTGTTAGAAAAAAATAAGATAATATTTCATATTTAATTAGTTGTCACATAACCTAAGGCATTAACTATTATTGTTTACTATTGAATTTATCTAAACGGTCTTACCTATTTTATGAAAATATATGATTTATATATATAATATATATCATATATATATATATATATATATATTAGTATATATCATAATCTATATCTATATATATCCTATATCTCGCATATATATATTATATATAATAAAACTTTTATATACTATTATATATATCATATATATATATTATTATATGATATTATATATATAATTTTTATTATATATATAATATATATATATTATATTATATATATAATATAGATAGATTAAGATAATAGTTCAGTATCAACAAAAATATAATGATAGACTAAGTCAAGTGTTGGAAAGAAAATAGTATAATTAATTGTTTATCTTAATTGTTAAAATTAACATATGATTTAAAAAAAAAAAGGACATGAACAAGCCAAAAAACGAGGGAGGGGAGGAAGGGAAGAAAATGACTAGGAAGAGAGTGCTGGGACCCAGCAACTACTATTCTTCCAGCCATCTTCTCTATTGTGGTTGCTCAGCCTTTTTTCAATCTCAAGGGCTTCCTTAAATTTTCGATGATGAAATTGGGAAACTCTAGCAATCACACTAGCCTCCTCAATACACACATGATGCTTGGTTCTTTCCACATGTTCAGCTAAAGCGGAAGACTTGGTTCTCCTGTGTTTAAGGTCAGCTACATGCTCACTAATCCTTTGATTAATGGAGCGACCAATCTCACCAATATGGGGGGTCCCACAGGAACAAGGAATAATATATACCCCTTTCATATCCTTAGGGTCGATAGGATCCTTCACTGATCTGAGGGACTTACGAATGATGTTAAGGGGCCTAAAGGTTGTGGGGACATTATGATTTTTAAGAATCCTTGCAATCTTATCAGTGGTCCCCTGAACATATGGAAGATGGACACCTGGAATCCACTCCTTCTGTTCTCTTTTAGTTAGTGAATTCTTGGTAGCTTTGAGGAAAGCTTTCTGACCCAAGAATCTACTATAACCATTCTCGACAAAGACATCGAGGAGATGGGATCTGTCCCTCTCGAAGCTCTTTTCATCAGAGATCCTTAGGGCACAAGTAGCAAGGGTGTTCAGAACACCCATCTTCTGAGCTGGGAAATGGTGGGAACTAGCATGACGATACTGCTCCGTATGTGTTTTCTTCCGAAACACCTAGTGGGAGAGGGAACCATCACTATTCTTAGAAATAAGAATATCAAGGAAAGGGAGGCAACCATCGACTTCTAGTTCCTTAGTGAACTTAATGGCGGAGGATTGATTGTTGAGATGATCGAAGAAGAGATCTAACTCCTCTTGGCCGTGAGACCAGATGACATTGGTGTCATCAACATACCTTTTCCAAAGCTTGGGCAGGAGGCAAGCTGAGTTTAGAGCCTTGGATTCGAAATCTTGCATAAAAAGATCTGCAATGACAGGGGAAAGGGGTGAGCCCATGGCAACCCCACAGGTTTGCTCAAAGAACTCCCCCTCAAAACTGAAAAAGGTGGAAGTGAGGCAGATCTCAGCTAACCGAGTGGTGTTAGGATTTGTTAGGTAGTTAATTACCTTCACTAAGGAACAAGAAGTCGATGGTTGCCTCCCTTTCCTTGATATTCTTATTTCTAAGAATAGTGATGGTTCCCTCTCCCACCGGGTGTTTCGGAAGAAAACACATACGAAGAAGTATCTTCAGGCTAGTTCCCACCATTTCCCGGCTCAGAAGATGGGTGTTCTCAACACCCTTGCTACTCGTGCCCTGAGGATCTCTGATGAAAGGAGCTTCAAGAGGGATAAATCCCATCTCCTTGATGTCTTTGTCGAGAATGGTTATAATAGATTCTTGGGTCAGAAAGCTTTCCTCAAAGCTACCGAGAATTCACTAACTAGAAGAGAACCAAAGGAGCAGATTCCAGGTGTCCATCTTCCGTATGTTCAGGGGACCACTGATAAGATTGCAAGGGTTCTTAAAAAGAATAATGTCCCCGCGACCTTTAGGCCCCTTAACACCATTAGTAAGTCCCTCAGATCAGTGAAGGATCCTATCGACCCTAATGATATGAAAGGGGTATATATTATCCCTTGTTCTTATGGGACCCCCTATATTGGTGAGACTGGTCACTTCATTAATCAAAGGATTAGTGAGCATGTAGCTGACCTTAAACACAGGAGAACCAAATCTTCCGCTTTAGCTGAACATGTGGAAAGAACCAAGCATCATGTGTGTATTGAGGAGGCTAGTGTGATTGCTAGAGTTTCCTAATTCCATCATCGGAAATTTAGGGAAGTCCTTGAGATTGAAAAAAGGTTGAGCAATCTCAATAGAGAAGATGGATGGAAGATTAGTAGTTGCTGGGTCCCAACACTCTCTTCCTAGTCGTTTTCTTCCCTTCCTCCCCTCCCTCGTTTTTTGGCTTGTTCGAGTCCTTTTTTTTTTTAATCATATGTTAATTTTAACAATTGAGATAAATGATTAATTATACTATTTTCTTTCAAACACTTGACTTAGTCGATCATTATATTTTTGTTGATACTAACTATTATCTTAATAACTTATATATATATATATAATATATATATATATTTATTTATTTATTTTTTTCCAACACTTGACTTAGTCTATTTATATTTTTGTTGATAACTATATTTATTATCTTAATTATATTTATATATAATATATATATTATATATATTATATATATATTGATTTGTTTAAATAGTGCGACTTTAGGTTAATTATATACATATTAAATTAGGTATGCCTCTAGTTTATTTGTTATTAATTAAATATGAATATTTTAAAATTCTTTCTTCTAACACTGACTTATTCTATGTTTATATTATATTTTTATTATTAGTTAATACTTTTTTTACTAACTATGTACTTAAATCATTTAAAATTAATTGATTATTTATATCTATATTTAAAACCCCTAAGATAATTATTTGTCCCTTTGACTTTTAGTTTAATAATAATATAACTAACTAGCTATGAAATTAACTTATTTTTATACCCTTGGTCCGTATAACTGTCCCCCAGTCATATATAGTCGTTGCCTGGTCTAGGATTATAGCCGTTGGGGGTTCTGCTAGGACTATTTAACTTGCAATGCTAGATCTGATTCTTCAACTTGTCCTGATGATGAACCACACTGGTTGGTTCAAAACACGTTGATAAATGAAATAGCATGTGATTTACGCCTTAAAATCTCTCATAAACTCTATATTATTTCACTTCTGAATGTTAGAATTGTTATATTAAAGATATATGTTAGCAATAAATATTAGTATGTTATGTGATATGTTTTCACAATTACTTTGTTTAATTTCTTAAACAAAGTAATCATTATTTAAAAGCATCTTTTTGTGGATAAGTAAATAATCTATATTATTATTTGTCTGCTAGGAATCATCAAGAATTGCATTATTATGAGATCACCCGGGTCATATAGATATATCTGTATATTTTAGAGTTTACAGATTAAACCACCTATCATCTTTTTATACATTTAAAATACCCATTCATCAAATCATACTTTATTGGGAAACTGGTCCCAAAATATCCAGTCAGAGCCACCATACCAAAGGGAGAAGGAGCTGCACTAAGGTCCAGACTGGGTAGTTATCCCCAATGTTCGTGCTACGATTTTAGAGGCATCAACAAGGTCCCACATGGCACTATCTTATGAGTTCTTAAACATTTTATGTACTTTAATTTAAAATTCAATTAAGTATAAAAGTTAGATGTGAAGCACTTATGAAATATAATTTATAATTCAAAATTTCAACTTCACAATTCCTAATTAGATCTTAAAATTTATGAGTAACTTTTACTTAATCACAATCATAAAATACTACTAGAGTAGTCATATAAATTAAATGGACAATAACTATTGATAGGCATCAATTCATAATAAACATCACAACACTTATTATAATTGCCTATAATATAACTCTTTTTTATGTTTTATTTGCTAAGTTGTGTGAAACCTGAGATGACTGCTTGCTTAACCTTTGGCCTGAGAAATCATGACTTAAGGGAATCTAAGCCATTAAAATCACTCAGGGATTGCACCCGACCTTGGCTACACCATCCCTTAACATGGTTAGATTTTTTCTCACGAAGTTTTAATTTGGTGACCTTCACATCACAAAGTGCCTTAATAATACATCTTATCATTGTCTATTCTACACCTTGTGGACCCAAATTATAACATATTTTTTTGTTAGCCGAAATGCTTCTATTAATTCATCCAACATGTTTTCCCAATATTCATTGTTCTTCTAGCCTCACTCCCAGCTGATTTGTTGGCCATAAGGGAAGTGCAAAAACTAATTATGAAGTGCTAGAATCTACTGAGGACACAAAAATTAAATGACTAGAATGCCCAAAAAACCTTTAAGATAAAGAGACAACCCACAAACATCAAGGAGTGAGAGGATTTGCTACAGTTGGATTATCCAGTTCATTATCCAATGGATATGGGGACCTAGGTTCACCACATACATGGAATTCTAAGTGAGCCAATCTCCCTTCCATGTGTTCCATTCTCTCGGAAAAACTCCACTGACCCCACCGAAGTGAAGCAAAAGGATCATGCATATTCCATTGATTGTGCTGCAAATAATTCATGAAGCTCATGACCTTATTTCAGTCATCATGACAATTTTGTTCCAGTTATTCCAGGAGAAGGGTGATGTGCCATAGTTGGGAATCGAATGTGTTGAAAGGGGGAGGAAGAACAACATGACTAGGAGAAGGAGCATGATTAAATACCAACTCATCCTCTAGATTCACTTCCACTACACCATCTCCCCCCCTCTCCATGGCTTCCCCTCTGTGCTCAACTCTTTTCCTTCTCAGCCCTATCCCTCTTCACACTCTGCCACGTTGCCTATACATTATCAACCCAACCCCAACTTGTTGAAAACCACACCTTACCTTGAACAATATACAAAATTTCGATAGTACCTCCAAGATCCTCTATTCAACAATAAAGTTCCCACAGAGCCAAGGTTAGGCCTCTCTTAGGAATGCCAACCCTCAGTAAGAGCTCCCACTTATTTATGCCAAAATGCCATCGCAGATTGGTACAAGAGTCCCCCCCTTAATGAATTCTACTCCAACCAAATTACCATAACAGCCCTCAGAGCGAAAATGGTGCTCTTGAAGCTTTGAATATAAGCCAAAAGGCCCAATTCGCTTAAACGAAAGAGAGAGACTATTGTAGTCAACAACATGATGGGTATTCCCACTCACAATTGAATTACATAAACATAAAAACACCCGAAAAAAACACAGGGCTCTCCATGATTGAAACCATGCGAATGTTTATCTCTAAATTCTGGTTAGGAGCCTTTGAATTCGAAACTAGAATCTCTTTTAACCAAGAAACAATCACAACTAAAAGATTCCACCCCTCGATTGAATAAAAGTATTAGATTAAGAAGGCCCAAAGAGCAACCAAGGATGCTTACCAAATTTAATGAGGTGGAAAGCCAACAAAGAAATGCCCCTCCAATTGTCGAATTCTATGTGTGTCTTCCTTGGACTGAACTATTCCAACGACATTGCAAACCCCAGCTCTCCGCCTCACCAGGATCCGAAACTTGATGCGCATGGCCTCCAACAACATCGCTGATAATTCTCCACTTACGTTAAACAATTGTTAACAAAGAGTACCAAAACCTAAGGAGCATGCACATGTTGGAGGCTTGCACATATTCTTCACAACCAACACCACCCTCCTTATCACCCATATCCTTGCTCGCAAACATCTAGGCCAAACTCACCAAACAACAAATAAACCTATTGTCCGATATCTCGAAACTACCATGCATTATGTAATGCATACCGCTAATTCACCACATGTGCCTTGGATCAAGTTACGAGAGGGAATAATCTCCCTTCCCCATCCCCCATATGACCATGATCATCCACCCCCCTCAGGGGAAATTATAATGTTATTTAAAATAATCATAATATAACATGATTCTTAACTGTGGAGATTCACCCCCACATTACCATGAAGATTTTTAATCTTAAATTGACTTTGTTACAATACCATGGCAATAACGCATGCCCAAAAAACCAAAGTCCATCTCATATGACACTTGTTCATATGACATTTTTTTAACTATTGAATTTTATTAAATAGGGAGAAAGGCATAACTACTTTGGAAATAAATCTCAGCTTTTGATTTGTGTACACTACTAATAATATTCTAGAATATTCTATGGAGGTTAAATCCCTACCATACACCTAATAATTATTGACAATTAAATTAAAATTCTAGAAAACCTATTCCAAAATAGACATACATATCAGCATAAATATAGATTTAATTGAGTTAACATAAATTGTGGAAAATATACATGTATTGTAAGAAACTTCTAAGTTCATTAATTTCATATTTCAATGAGGGATTTGTTTTAGGCTTTACATTACTATAGATTATTTTTTCTTTTAAGCTTAATGAGTATTTAAAGTGTTTGAATGGTTGTAAGTAGTTGATTTTTTTGAATTGGTTTCCTCTTATAATAATAAGATTACTTCATCAAAATTTTACATGAGGGGGTTCATTAATTTAATTTAATTTATATAGTAATGAACACTAAAGATTATTGGCCCATTGAATTGTAAGAACATAATCTGTAAAGATAACAATGAAAAGGCAAAACCACTAACTTGACGAGATGGGGAATAATGAAAACACTCAAGAAGGAGGAGGTTCCCTAGTTCTATTAATTAGTTACATTTGGCTATAGCATTTCTAGTGGAAATAACTATTTTGCCAAAATTGCTCTATTTTTGTACTTAGCTTTCAATGTTATTATGTACATATTGGCATATATCCACAACCACTCCAATTTTCTATTAAACTTTTAATGTTATTGTGTATACATTGGCATATATCCACAATCATACATACACGCATCAACATGCTACAATTTGTAAGATTCAATTTTTACTAAGATATTATTGATTATGAACCTATCTATCTATATATATTATATATATATATATTATTTATATATTTATATATAGAGAGAGAGAGAGAGAGAGAGAGAGAGGAGAGGAGAGAGAGAGAGGAGAGAGAGAGAGAGTACGAAGTTCAAATTTTATAGAATCTTTTGCATTGAAGGACTATATGTATTTAATGCAAAGTTGAGGTTTACATTTTTTTCATATATTAAGAAAATGTTTATAGGTATATAAACTATTATATGATAATGGTATTTTCAAGTTTAGGAACACTAAGGTTTGGTAAGAAAAAATTAACTTTGATATAAGATTCAAGCAAGGTTGTCCCTTTTCGCCTCTCATTGTTTCCTATATATTGAAAAGTTAGAAGATTGTTTGGAAGAAGTAGTTTGTATCAACCCAACTCTTGCTAGTGTAGTCATCATTCTTATTCTTTACATCGATGATATTGTTTTTGTGACAAGGAGCTCCTTTGATCTCAGCAAGCAACTAAGAATCCTCAAGTATTTTTTCTCCAATATAGATATCATCATTAATACTTTCAAAACAAAATTATGATAATTAAATCCAAAAAAATCACCTACAACAACAACTTGGGGAATAGTTGGTAGCTGAGCCACAATTATGAGAGAAGTCGTTCGTCGCGGTGCGGGATCTATCCCCCGACTTGGCGGCGCCTCGGGGAGCCAGTGAACTAGGGGAAGAACGAAGGGGGGAAAGGAAAGAGAAGAGAAAAAGGTGTAAGTTCTGCAACCCCCGACGACACTGTGTGGAGCTTGCGCTGCCTTTCCGTGAGCGATCCGTGGTTCTTCCAAAATTCGAATTCCTACAAAAGCATACATGATTTAAGCCTCTCGCCTACTCTCCCCTGTGCCATATTTGCTACAGTGATGTGAACGGTCCTAGATTCATCACCCACTGCCACAAATGCGTCGCCTCCGCTGTGCCATAATCCCGCTCATGACTTTTGACTAGGATGATGAATCTGTGCCCTGTTCCCGAGCTTCCCTTGGAGCAGTCCTTTGCTTCCCCCCAGATATGCCTGGGCGATCTCTTCATCCGCGAGATTCCATTGCAAATCAATATATAAGTAGCCCCACGTCACAAAACAAGATAAAAACGCAACACAACCCACCAAAACCGTCAAGCACGCCTAGCCACGTGGTTCCGCACTAACGCCAGCGCGATTGCGCTCGCAAGGACCACTTCCACTTGCTCTGCCGAGCCCCACAAAAAGGGGGGAGGGTGCAACACTAGGAATTCCCGGGAGGTCACCCATCCCAGTACTACTCTAGCCTAAGTGCGCTTAAATGCAGGGTTTTGATGGGATCCGATGCATTAATGCAATTGAGAAAGTAATTCAGGGAATAAGTAATTGATGGGGAACCAACTGAATGAAGAGTGTTGTGAAAGAGGCAGATAATTGTGTGTGTGTGTGAACTAGAGCTACCTGTGGAGGAGAAACCTACAAAAGGGAAAACAAAGATGCACAAGGGTTCTAAGACACAACATATTGTATGTAATTGTGATTCACCTGACTTAGTGGGAGAAGTTAGTGTTAAAGCCTTTAACTACAACTAGATGGAAAAAAAGTGTTGAGAAAATGTATAAGCTAGGAATTGTTGAAAATATTTTTGATTAAGCACAAAAATAACTAAAAATACGGTAGTACCAAGGAACTATTGGATCAAAGAAGGACTCCCTTTGTGTTGTGCTAATCCCATTGTGGTAACACTATAAATGATAACAAACCTTAGCTTAGAAGGTTGAATGACAATATACCAATTTATTTATGAATGAAGGAGAATGGCCTTCATCCTTACACCATTAGTAGCTTGAGAGAGAGGAATTTTCCCTTTGGGTGTTTGCTATGCATAACAACTAAGAAACCACCCATAACAATTGGGTAGACTCTGGGCTTAATGGGGTTCTAAGAGAACTTGTTTAGTTGGAATTGATGAAGGAAAGTGACCTTCATTACTCCAGCCTGTAATGGTTGAGTGAAAATTTCCCTCATGGCTTCATTGTCTGGCTCGAGGGTGGCCACCTACAATGGATAGAACAAATAAATGAGCCTATGTTTGGGTGGAAAGTGGCTCACCCTTAATTAGTTTTAGGTACCTATAGACCTTAATCAAATAAGTTCCCTTCTAGACTTTAGATTTGTAACGTAAATCATGTTCAATAAGAATATAAATAACATTGATGAATTGTATATAGTTATGTGTTTATTTGTTGAATGAAAATTTTAGTCTTTAAGATTATTATCATGACATGAAATGGGGAATTTTGACTATGATTATTGAATAATATTTACATGCATTCCTATTGATCTTTAATGTGCTCTTGTGATGTATTTTTCTTTATTATGAGCATGGGACTAAGATATTCCTAGTCCTTGTTAAATTTAATGGTTATGCCTGTGATAGCAATTTTTGCTAGTAAGATGTTGTGGCTAAGAAGATGGGGGTACCGACCCCATAGTCTATTGAACAAACATGATGGTGATTTGGTTGTGGAAGACTCTTGAGAGTCAAAAATATGGGAGGTTGGTCTACTCTAGATAGACTAGAGAAGCTTTGCATCTATTGCTTATGGACAAAGGGTCCCATCATTGGTGTGGACCTAGATGTAAGAGTATTAGTCTTGATTTTAAATTGGAGACTCAGAGGAAAGAGTCTTCACTTAACCTATTATGTAAAGTATTAAAGAGTTCATTAATGAACTAGCAAATTAGTGGAAGGATTGTTAAAGGGCTTGAAGTGGGTGTATATATATGGTATTTTATGTGAATGTGAATAGCCTTTACTAGGCCAACTATGGAATTGAATGACTATGTTGTATCCTTATTTGGACAACTCTGTGATTAAACAATTGAAAGGTATCCTTATTAAGGATAGGAAGGATGAAAGGTATTCTTGTGTTTATGCCTCATAAGGGCTATGATTCTTATGGAAGTAGGCCTTGAAAATGGATTTTGGTTGGTTTTGTAATGGGATATAAGCCCTATGTTTATATAGTTTAAGGAATGACTGATAGGATTCACTAAGCTGGGGAAACTATGAAAATTGGCCTCGTTGTTACTTCTTTTGAGAAATTGCTTGGTTATTTACAGAGTTTTGTATGCCTTATAGGCTAAAGAGGATCCCAACATCCTTATAAGGACATGCAAAAAGTATAAGCCATGTCGAAGTCATTTTAAATTCTTAGAAGTAAGCTATAAACCCTCTATTAGGAGCATTTTTTTTGGAAGTCTGGGGATTAAAGGCTTTGGCCATAGCCCCTAGTCATATGGTTCGATTGGGGGGAGGGGGGGGTGACTGAGGAGTAAGTGTCAAAGTTCATGCACTGAGATTTGTTAAGTGCCAAAATTCGGGAATCTAGAATCTATCAAGGATAAAAGTTAAGGATTTTAGGAATTATAATGAGTGAAATTTATGGAAAACCCTAGATATAGATTCTAGGTAAGAAATATGTGAGGTGGATAAGTGGAATCCACATGGAATAACCCATGTCATGCATTAGGTTTGTGGAAGGTGATGAATGACATATGACATATCATAGTTGACATTGTGGAAACATAGATAGGTCAAGGTGACACAACATGCTAATGTAGATTTCCATCATGGCATGCTTTCATGGAAAAGAAGTGCAAATAAGATGACATGGTGATTGATGTGGGGCTCAAATGGTGGAGGTGACATGAAGACTAGGAAGCTGAGATCCAAAATTTTTGGGAAAATGATTTTTTATGTTTTTTTGAATCCATATGTTTTGGATATATAAAGGTATAGGATTTTGACCTAGGTTGACCCAATATTACATGGTAGGATGTTGACGTGGATTGAGGCTATAGCAATGTTGAGGTGGATGCCCAAGTGGCAACTAGCTTGGAGATGACATGGATATATTCATAAAATAGATGATATTTATTTCCAGGAATCTAGATATTTAGAAATCTATATCTTTTGTTAAGTGGATTTTATAGAGTTTTTGGATATTTGGATGATTTACTGAGTTTACTAAGCACTCGACCCAAATTTGGAAAGGTCAAATGTATCTATATTACCAAAGATCTGGGATTTCTTATCAAGTTGATTTATGAAAATCCCATATTTAGATGTGAGTTGGGTAGGCTGATGTGTACGACTTGTGGATGTGGCCCAATGTGGTGTTGACACATGGATGGGATAGATGGAAACATGGCATAAAAATAGCCAATCTTCTAATGAGCATAACTCTAGATCCGAAGCTCAAAATTGGATAAATTTATATCGTTGGAACGCTCTCAATGAGCAGAAGATGATAATGGCCTTAAAAAATAGTTTTAAGGTGGTTGAAGGAAGAGGAATGTTGATAACCCCATCTACATAAAGTAACCTTGGAGGTCATGTTTACACACTCCGTGCACTCAAAAGGCCTTGAGTGGACTAGGTGGGTTATAGAGTGGTATTAGAGTTGTGGTTCAAACAATAGGCCTAGAGAGCTAGATATATACTACAAAGGTGAATTTGGAGCAAGGAATAATGTCATGAACCTTGCACCTTAAAAATGACAAGGATTCAATGAATATAATCCACTATTAGGGTAGTATCTCCTTTTACAATGAATCAATACAAGACAAGATATGATTATCCTAATACTAGGTCCCCCTGATGTAGGGGTGTATGTGTGTATAATACTAGTGATACAATTATAATGAAAGGGTACAATGGAAGGTTCCAGACTGCATAAAAATATAGAAATAAAAATGCAACCTTATAGGGGCCATAATGCCCTGGTATTAATTTATCTAGAAACATATGCCATGAACCAACTTTTTTTATAAGCATCATTAGTGGTGAAGAGAAATCACTTTGGCTAGGTTGAACAATTCCATCCTCTGACATTACTTGAATCAAATGCTCGATCTCACTCTTCTATGCATATGGATACTTGTAAGGACTAATGTTAGGTGGTACACTTCTAGGTTGCGAATTAATAACATGGTCGTGATCTCCAGCATGTGGAAGACCCTTAGGAATCTCTCCAAATACCTTGGAATGATTGTTGATAACCTTTTGGAGATCCATTGGAGCGAAGAATATATATGTTTGGACATTTAATGAGCACAATTGTGCAATTACACCACAATATTCCTTTTTGATTACTTTTATATGCTATTAGAGCTTATTTCTTTAGAGGGTTTCCCTTAGATACCTCTAAGACTCATTTCCATTCCTTTTGAGGAAAATATTAAGAAAATATCCTGAAAATTATGGGCCACTATTCCCAATGTATGCAACCATTGGACCCATAATGCAACATCAAAACCACCCATTTACATTGAAATCATGGGACTATCCAATAAATACTGCTTCATGTTTAGCTAAATGCTATGGAACTTCCCTAAATAATTTATGGTACCTCCATCTGCAATCATCACTTGAAATTATGGAGCTATAAATACAAAGCAATTGAGAAGTTTTGCCAATTTGTAATCAATGATGTTATGGGTAATACAAGAATTAATCAATACTATTACATTTTTATTTTTGATATATCCATATAGCTTGAGGGTTCGTGGAGTACTAATGCTAGCTAAGGCATGACAAAATATTGTTGGAGTAGTCTCTTTTATCTCTAGTTCCTATGATGGTTCCAATTCTTGACCTTCTTTCTCATCATTGACTATGTAGAATAATTTCTTCTCATCACATTTATGTCCCTTATTGTACTTGCTATGAAACATAGTACTTTAGCTCTTATTTCATTCATTTGTTGAGGTGTTAACCTTGTTGGTTGAGTGAGGTTAGGAGAGGGCACATGATGTTCTCTATAGTTGTTAGCGACCACTCTTCTAGTAGCCATAATTTTAATTTCAACTTTCCTTTCTAAGTTAAAAACAAGCTCTATGGATTTAGGTTCAAAGTTGCACACCTGATGTTAAAGGCTTTTGGTCAAAGTTCCCATAAAGAGGTCTAATAATTTGTCTTATGAAATGTTCTTTTCCATGAGACTCAAATTTTGGAATTGTTGAATGTGCCTTGTAATTGGACTACTTTTCTAAAGATTTACTAATTTATCAAAGAACATATTGCTCTTAATATCTTGTAATGCGATATCAATTCCTTTGTAAAAACAAACCAAGGTACAATATAATCCTTATTTTCTTTCACAAGTCCATTGATATCATACGAACTAATCTTTGTCTAAATACATGGATGCCATATTTAAATATTTACTTGGTAAATGTACCTATTTACCTATATCATATTCACTTGGTGTAGATTAACGTATTGCTCCATTTGGAATATCCATGTTATAGGATTGTTTCCATCAAACTGCCTCATATTAATCTTTGGAATGAAATAGTTCCCTGTTGTTAACTTGAAGCCTTGATTATGTTGATATTAGATTAACAAATTCATGATTATGGTTCTATGGTTTAATAATTTTCTCTCCAATTGTAATAAAATACTCCCCTTATGTGAGTTAGTTTCAACACAAATGTTCTCCTTATTTTCATGATTTATTGCGATATCCATATATATTTTGGAAAACCTTTCTTTGAGAAGCATTTCCATAGACTTCAAGGATTTTTGTATTTCTTCCTATTTTCCTCCCTCTTTTGTTACATATTTTTTGTTGATTCTTGCACTCATGGCTGTTGACCTTCCAACTTGAATACTTAGTACAAGACATCTTTTATTTCTTTATGAGTCATGGATGAGATTTCTGGAGGTTTAAGTGGTGAATTAACTTTTGAAACGACTTTAGGATCCATGTGAATAAATAATAATTCTCCTCTTTTTCCTATTTATCAAAAAAATTGAATGACCAAAAGTAGATCTTCCAATTAAAAGTTATACCAATTGTAAGTTACATACCTTTCAAAACCCTAATTTGTAGAGTCTTTGAATGACTAACATTTTTCTTGATATATTTTTGAAATTTGAGTTGTATTGAATTTAAAATTTTAATTGTAGTACTCTGATATGTCTTCTCTACAAATCCACAGTTTTGAACAAAATTTGGTGTGCCATGTAAAAGTTACGGTAACTTTCCCAAAACTTGTTTAATTTTGGCCTCTTCCAAAAATATATCTTATATAACATGTCATGTGTCAAATTCTTTAAATATGATTATGAAAATATTACCTGAGGCACCTTGGTATGTATACTTAGGTCCATAAAAATTTCATAGTTTGAAATTTCTTTGTGAGAAAGTTACAACAAAAAATTTCAATATCACTCATTTGGAACTTAATTCAGTACAACTGATCTAGGAGGATCCATAATGGCCCAATAATAAAAGTATTCAAAACTTATAAAAACTAGTGTTAGATCGAAGAGATCATCACAAGGAATACAACAACGCAAATAATGCCTCAATCCGAGTTTGTATGTAGAAGTTATGCTCAGTCAAAGTTCCAGTCAAGCTTGGAAAAATGATAGATTTAGTCGTAGCTAGACAAATTTTGGACATGGCCAAAATTTCTTATTAGGCCAAACTTGGCAGTTTGGGGCTAAAGTTAGAAAGACCCAGTTAAAAGTAGTACATCACTATAGTTGGAGGAATTTCCAAATATGGGAACATTCGCCAAATCTGACAACATCTAACTATGCATGAAGTGGCTCAATAGCATGGGGCCATGTGGCACAACCAAATGGGGCCACGTGGCACCCAACTAGTGGTCAAATTAGCTTTATCGACTAGGGAAATGAGTGGTTGATATCATCGGTCAATGTTTAAATAAATGAATGGTTATTCAATGGTTAATTTTTATGTTTTGAAAATAACATAGTTAAACAATGACAATTTTTAAATATATAATATAATGGCTAGTTAGATTTGAGCTGATGACCACGTGGATGACCCACCAATCGTAATCCCAATGGGCACCCATACCAAACATTTGGTATAAAAATCAAATGGCACAATGTTTCAAAAAATACCAAACGGTTATATATTGTTGACAGGCAGTTTAATATTCAATGAATTGTTATTGTTGACATAGTTTTATATGTAAAAATGGGGTTCGGTGGGTTTGAATCCCTCACCCCTCCGCCAACCAAATTATTTCAATGTAACAGCCCAACCGGGATGCCAGCTAGGTGGACCTTTATTAAATCTACTGATGCCACCCCTTATAAAACCCACTCTTTCATTTGATGATGTGATGGAGGGCCAAGGATGGAACAACGTAGTCAAATACAAAGTGCCATGAATCTTGATAAAGAGGAATAGTGACATAGAAGAAACCGGGAAGGAGGAAACACGTGTGAGTGTGTAGATTGAGGAGGAATATTCAAGGAGAATATTTTCAGAATATACCTATGGGGAATCTTCTATGGAATCTAAAGTTTCTTTGAGGGGCCAAAGTTGATAGAGATAGAATATAGTCAAGTTTATAATCAAGAATTTCGAAAGGATTTCATTGACGTAGTTTGTTTGTGGACCTGAGTATCCCATTTTTAGGTCACTCCGAAAATTGGAGGTATGATGAAGTATTTTTCCATGTACTCATTTTCATTTTTGCTGAGATGGATGAAGAGGCCTCCCACCTATTGAAGCAAGGTCCATAGACATAGTCCACATTGGATGAAATCCGCTATCAAACATTGTGTGCATTATATTTATGGTCTCCTTTTATGTTTCTTCTTCTTTGAGTGTTTACATATTGTTTTACATGATCTTTCATGCAATTATGAAAACATCAATGAAGAAAAGATCTCGGATCATGTTGGTATTCAAGTGATCTTCTTGTTGATGTGAATTTCGAGTGTGGATGATAGCCAGAGCCAAACTCAAAGAGGCTGAAAGACAAATTAGTCTTTTGACCTAGATATTATACATGCAACACAAAGAAATAAAATGGAGAATGACGATGTTCGCACTGATAATGACAAAGCTTTCCATAAAGCTTTCTACAAGACGACAGACACATTAGATAAATTGTTTACAGATTATGAGAAGAGAGTAGAAAAGAAGAAGCCAAAGAAATCATAGGAAAATGCTTCAGTGAATCAATGGACTAGAGGAGAACCTCTTGAACCTCCATCTCCATCTTCAAGTGAATGTTCTTCTTCTTCTTCATCTCATTCTCATCATTCAGGATCCAAGAACTTGAGGAGATCAACTAGAGCATTCAAGCATAGAATGTTGAACTGAGAAGGCTACTACAAGAAGCAGAAGAGGAGAAGTAAGGATTGCAACTTAAGTTACAAGCCATAGAAGAGGCCTTGGAAAATTTTAAGTGCAGTGAAGGCTTAGCGAAGCCATCATCACCATCTTCAAAATTAATAATAGATGAAAACAATGCCAATGATTCTCCAGTTTCATGTTCTCATTATGATGATGATTTTGGTGATTTTGAAAAGCACACTATAGGCATTGGTTCAAATCTAATGAAAAACATGGGATATGAAGGAAAGGGCCTAGGAGATAATAACCAGGACATTGTGAATCCAATCAAAGTGGTGGAACTACCTAGATATGTAGGATTGGTCTATGACATAGAGGAAGCTAAAGAAAGACAATCTAAACCCACAGAGACAGGAGAGCCTTCAAGTGATATTTTTGAGTCAATGCAATATGTTGAAAGCACATCAAAACCTTCCAATGATAATGATAATTTCAAAGGAATAACTACATCAAGTTCACCTCACTAGAGCCGCACCAAAGACATCCATTCAAGGAAGGATATGTCACCCAAGAAGGAGACACAAAAGAAGGTCGAGAAATTATGGAGGAAGAAAAACCATTGCAACCATGCAACAAGGGTGGACATAAAAAAACCACATGTTGGGAGATCCATCCATACATGCCCAAAGAAGGACTAAAAGCCTATGAAAGCACCTACTAATGAAGCAGTTCAATAAGGAATCCAACTATAGGAAGAAAGCCAATCAGCCTGGTTAGGTAAGAGATGGGTAGTCTTTTTAAGTAGTTGAGCATGGCCACCATTGTAAATCACATGTTGCTTTTTGAATGCCCCATAGATGGGAAAAAACTTGTAAAAGTCATGAAGTATATAACATTACTTGAACATGCAACATAGTGATATTTTGGCCTTTAGTTGGATAACAAAGGGCATGGGTTTTGTTGTAAAACTTGACCATGAGTGTTTCATAAACTCTTGGAAAGTATGGTCTTGTTTGGACTCTTGCAAGTTGTGAATGCATTGAAAAATACATATTTTCATATGGATACAAGTGTTAGCTTCATCATTCCTAGTTCCGAAGTACAAAGGTGAAGGAAGGGAAAGTGTGGTCTATCAGAGACATTTTTTATGTATATCAAAGTAAATCACATACAATACCCATTTTTACTTTTTGAAGACCAAAATATCCATAGTGGAGAGGAATGATCTAAGAGGATCCCTAATGGCCCAAAAATAAAAGTCTTAAAAACTTAGCAAAATTAGTGTTAGATCAAAGAGATTTTCACAAGGAATCCAATGACGCAAATGACACCTCAATCCATGTACATATCCAGAAGTTACGCTCAGTAAAAGTTCCAGTAAATCTTGGAAAAAAATGACATATTTAGTTGTAGCTAGACAAATTTTGGACCCTTCTCGAAATTTGCGGTCCATCCAAACTTGGTGATTTTAAGGCTAAAATTAGTAGAGGTCTAGTTAAAAGTAGTGACACTACTATAGTTGGAGGAAATTCCAAATATGGTGACATCTAATTGGGCGTGAAGTTTCCCAATAGCATGGGGTCACATGACCCAACTAAATGGTTCCACGCAACCCAACCAAATAGTGCCATGTGGCACCCTACTAGTGGGAAAATTGGCTCAATTGACTAGGGTAGTGAGTGGTTCATATCAGCGTTCAATGTTTAAATATAGTGAATCATTATTCAATGGTTAATTTTTATGTTTTAGATGTTTTAGAAATAATATAATTAAATGACGATGAATTTTAAATATAGAATACAACGACTGACCGAATTTGAACCGATGACCAAGTGGCTGACCTGGGAACTGTAAGCCCAACGAATGCCCAAACCAAACATTTGTTAAAACAATCAAACAATGTGATGGTTCAAAAAATACCGAAAAATTATATATTTTTGATGGATGGGTTAATATTCACGGGATTTTTATTGTCAACTTTGTTTTGTATATAAAAATGGGGTTCAATGGGTTTGAAACTCAACCGCTATACCAACCAAATGATTTTAATTTAATGGGCTAGTCGGGATGCCAGCTTGATGGACTTTTGTTAACTCCATCAATGCTAACCCTTATAAAACCCACTCTTTTATTTGAAGATGAGACAAAGGGTTGAGGATCGAAGAATGCGACAGAATACAAACCGCCAAGAACTATGATAGAGTGGAACAATGACAACGATGAAACTTAGAGGGTGGAACTACGCGCAAGCAAGTGGATTGAGGAGGAATGTTCTAGGGGAATATCCTTAGAATATTCCTATGGGGAATTTGCTATGGAATCTAAAATATTCTCTGAGGGGTAGGAGTTGATAGTGACATAATATAGTCAAGTTTATACTCAAATTACTTAGAATTTCAAGAGGATTTCACTGGTGTAGTATGTTTGTGGATTTAAGTATCCCATTTTGAGGTCACTCCAAGGATTGGAGGTATAATGATGTATTTTTCCATGTACTCATTTTCATTTTTTCTAAGATGAATGAAGAGGCCTCCCCACTATTGAAGAAGGGCTCAGAGACAGTCAACATTGGACGAACTCCATTATCAAATATTTTGTGCATTATCTTTATGGTATCCTTTTATGTTGCTTTTTATTTAAGCGTTTGCATATATGGTTTTTACACGCTCTTTCATGCAATTTTGAAAACATAAATGGACAAAAGATCCCATATAAACTACTCACAAATCCTAACTCCCACAAGGTATATCTCCAAATGTATTGAACCATAATATAAAAGTTTTGCGAGATGTACCTTGAGATATTTCCTCGTTAAAATTTCGAGATTTGATGTGCTCCAGAAAAAGTCATAACTAAAATTCCAAGATCCTTCATTTAGAATTTATTTTAGGACCATTCATAAACCATAACTTCCACAAGGTATATCTCCTAAAGTATAGCAAACCAAAATTCATTTTTTTATGAGACGTACTTTAATTTCTCTCCTTAGTTACCTTAAAATTTCATGGTTTGAAGCTTCCCAAAAAGTAAGTTGTAATGAAAATACCACAATGGTTCATATAAAGCAAAAAATCATAGGTTTGCATGCTTTGATACCAATTATTATGAACCTCGTTCCCTAAAAATGATAAGAAGTCAGTAAATACAATTCAATTAGACAATGGACCTTATTTTAGAATGATTCAATACAAGACAAGATACGATGATCGTAGGACTAGGTCTAATGAACATATACAATAAAAGGTTCTAGCCAACGTAACACCATAACAATAGAAATGCAATATTCTAATATATAGGGCTTAATAAGAGGCTTTTAGGTTAACACGGGACTTCCTCTTTTAGAATGAATCAATACAAGACTATATATGATGATCCTAAGACTAGGTCTCTTTAGTATATATATAGGAGAGAATGATATAATTAATGAATGGATACAATGAAGGGTTTTGACCTACATTACAATATAACAATAGAAATGTAATAATACAACATCTAGGGCTTAATAAGGGGCTTCAAAGTTAACATGGGGCTTGTCCAAGGCTTAACACATAAAGCTTGTGGTTTGTGTTTGGAAACAAAGTACTACTTGGATTTTACCTTGGTTATAAAGTTGTGTTTCTTGGATTGAAGAATAAGTGTAAAAGGAAGAGTTCTCTCTAAGAAAAGGGAGTCATGCTTGGAAAAGGTGCCTTGACGAAGGTTGTTTTAAGATGTCTATCTCTCATGAATAATGTTTATCTGGAAATTAGAAAGGAATAATTAAAGATGAAAGGTGCAATGATTACGACATAATAGATGCATAAGTATATATATGTTGGATGGAAAGGAATTATGCCTTGAAGTGAATGAATATGATTAATAAAAATAAATGGTTGCTTGAATATATTTTTAAATTTAGATTTAACTAGTTATGAATAATTTATTTACTAATTGGAATGTTAATGAAGGTTCAAGTGTGATTTGCAGCTAAAGTAGAACTCAATTTTAGGCCATTATCGGTTGATACATGTATTTCTAAGGAAACAAGATACATTGGAATTAAATTCTTTAAAAATACTAATTGTGATGTGTTGTTTTAACACATAATAGGTCATATAATAGTTAGGAAAGAAGGAATGTTTAGTAGAATGGTACTCTACAACATGGAGAAAACTTCACACATTAAGAATGATAAATAAAATAGGGGTAAAGTCGTTGGAATATATTGTTGTAGCGACAAACACCCTCCAAAATTTTTCCTAGACTCGAATTTTGGAGCCTAATGTTGATCTCGTTATAAATTGTTCCAAATTCACTTCTCGGCCAATTAATGCTTTTGAACTCCCTTCTTGGAACATAAGTGTCGAAGTCAGTTGCTCACACATGCTCAGTTTATAACAAGTGCATGAGCACATTCTTTCACACAATCTTGAACAAACATAACACGGTCCATCAAGACTTTGCTTGTGTGATGTCCAATCCATGTCGACAGTTAGTGCGCACTGACATCGACAATTTCTCACTTCTAGTTGCGCTTATATTTCTATTTCGGCGAGTTTTGCAAACTGCCGCTTTGTGCAACTTTATTTTCACGATTGTTGTTTTCATGTTTTTGGTTTTTTCTTTCGCTTTCTCTCCATTTAATTAGTGTCTTTTTCATGTTATCTTAGTCCTACATGTTCTATTTTCACTGTCATTCTCATATTGCAAGTGTCGTTCGCACTTTTATTTTCATATAGCAAGTGTCGTATTTTGGCATGGGAATTGGCGCTTATCATGTAAAGTGGAGTTTTGGTTTGTTCCAAGGAGAAATATTTGCGATAATGGGTTTTTCTTATCATGTAGACATGTTATGCACTCATTTGCAAAGTTTCACGCACTGCCGCACAAGTGTCGTCATTGTCATCGCAAATTATATCTTTAGTGTCACACTTGGAATGGGTTGTCACAATGTTGTTCCATTGAGGAAAGTATATTGTTCATGTGTTCTAAGTGTGACACATTGTGTCTTTAAGTGAGCTACGTGTGTGAACATCTTCAATTCTTGCTTTTATTCAAATTTCTCTCACTGATCCAACACTTCATCGAAATTGGAAAAACTCCCGATCGGGCCACTCAACCTCATCCGTCCATCCTGTTTGCTTAGTGGGTCCTAACCCAGGTTCAGAGTTAGTTGTGCCAAAAAAATCACCACACTACTACCCCTTTCGACAACAATCCATGGAGCGCAGAAAAAGTCTCACCCGAAGCAGTATGGGGGGATGCAGGAACCAAGTTTCCGCACCCAGAGATTAGTGTGATGTCGTTTTATGCCCTAAGCTAACTTCACACAGATTGATAAGCCTTTAAGGCTTATCAATATAACTTCCTTGAATTAGCCTCTAGTTGGGTTGTGTTATATTCTTTCCACGACTAGCTCCCCTAGTTAACTAGGGGGTTAGAGGGGGGGTGGAGCCCCCCTTTCGTTTCACAGCGAGAGGGTCACAGGGGGTTTGAGGGGGGCAGGTAGCCCCCTCTATGGGGTCTAGGGAAATGCCCTGGGGAATTTTTTTTTTGGACCCTATATTAGGTGGGGCGAACCTACCTATCGTTTTGTGCATGGTTTGCGGACATGGTTTTGGACGCGATGATTTTCGGTCCATGGTATTTGATTCTTCGACATGTATACATATGTATTGTAATATTGAAAGGAACATAATGAAAAATCAAGCTGGTAGTCCCAGTTTTGGGATCCAAGGAAAAATCTCTATGTATATGTGTTTTATGTGCTATGCTCTCACATTGTTTATTTTCTATGTTTTAGAATTTGTATGTAGGTAATTTTTGTATGGGGTTAAAACCTACATTTGGTACCAGGGCTGTTTTGGCTTCAAGGGGATGCCTTTGTTGCTAAGGGGTTTCGCTCAGGCCTGTGGTAGACCCTATTTAGTGGGAGATTTGCAGGATTGATTCTAGTGGTGAAATAAGATGGTGAGCAGTGGAAAGATAGAGATTGAGAAATTTAATGGTCATATTTTGTTGGTAGACAAAGATTAGTGGATTGTGGTAGATTTGAGTACTAAACCAACGAGAGTGTCCGATGAAGAATGGAAGAAGTTGGATTGGAAGGCAAAAAGCACAGTGCGATTGTGTGTCTCAGATTTAGTATTGATGAATGTATCAGGGGAAGCTACAACGAAGCCTTTGTGGGACAAGTTAGGGACTTTGTACCATTATAAGTCTCTGGTGAATAAACTGTTCCAATAGAAAAAGATGTATAACCTGAGGATGAAAGATGGAGACTCGATGAAAGAGCATTTGAATGCATTTAATGCTGTGGTAAGTCAGTTATTATCTATTGATATTAATATTTCAAATGAAGATAAGTGCATCAGTTTGTTGTGTTCTCTACTAGATTTGTGGGATAGTCTGGTTATTGCTATAGGTATCAATGCAACTGCCTTGCAGTTTGATGAAATAGTCTCATCCTTGTTGACGGAGGAGATGAGACAGAAAAATATGGAGAGCCAGAAATGTGATGCCTTATCTATATGAGGACGGTCCCAAAATAGAAACAAAAATAAGCCATCGAGTGGGAGATCTAAATCTAGAGGGAGATCTAAATCTCTAGGAAAACCTGTATAGGTGGTGTGTTGGAAATGCTGAAAGGAATGGCACTACAAAAGGGATTGTAAATCTAAAGTTCCTGACAAAGGAAAGGGATATGATGATGCTCCTTCTACAGAGGCAAAAACCACCTCAGATGAAGGTGGGGATGTGTACTTGGCT
>APFE031310980.1:69321-84581 GCA_000404065.3 Pinus taeda | reverse complement strand
TTCCTTTCAATGTTACAATACATATTTAGACATGCCGAAGCATCCAATACCATGGACCGAAAACCATCGCGTTCAAAACTGTGGACCTAAAACCATAGGTAGGTTCGCCCAACCTAATATAGGGTCCAAAAAAAAAAATTCTTGGGGCGCTGCCCCGAACCCCGTAGAAGGGGGCTACCCGCCCCCCTGAAACCCCTCGGACAGTGGGGGCTACCGCCCCCCCTGTGACCCCCCCGTTGCGCAATCGGCACGGCGAAGGGGGGGCTCCACCCCCCCTCTAACCCCCCGATTCACTACGTAGGTTAGTCGTGGAAAGAATATAACACAACCCAACACTTTTTTGTTTGGTGTGGTGGCTCCGACTAGATATAATGGGACTAGTTTCCCAGTGATGTATGAGTTGATGGGTAATTGTTTTATAATGTGTAACGAAGGTGATAAGTGTTTTATCCTACAATTCATAAATATAAAAATATGCTAATCTAACCCTGGTATCCTATTAACGATGCGATTTTTGATTATTCCTAAAGGATAAATAATCATATAGATAGCTTACTTATCAATAGAAAGATGGATTCATATAATGATTACTTTGTTTAGGAAATTAAAAAAAGTAGTTATAAAAACATTATCGCATTCATCACAATATATATCACTCACATATATATTCAAATGATAACAATTCTAAAACCTTCAGAAATGATATGCTAAAGATTTGTCTGAAAAAACACACATATACCAACAATAGCAAGTTTTAAGAAATGTTCATTCACATAAAGAAATAAGACAAAAACAATGATATAAGTACCGTATGCATTTGAATCCTTCCGATGTAAACAACAATCCAATTCCACTTTCCTATTTGAGAAACCTTCATAAGATACAAAAGTGCAAGTCTTAAACAAAAGCTTCTTTCATAAAAATGCAGAACCTTGATCCACTTTTGATTAAAAAATATTTAGAAGTACAGAAGTGCAACTCCCAAGTCAAGCTTTTACAAATTTGAGGACCCTTTTTAAATACATGAAATAGTATTAAATAATAAAAATAAAAACTAACTATCAACAAAAATTGCTATGTGATGTTCTAACTGTAGACATGAAAATATGGGATTTGCTATAAAATAGTAGTGCAACAGCGATTGAACCAATTCATTGAATTGATTTCTTTTCTTATTCCTGTAGCTGAAATATTGCGAACATGGGCTGGATTTCTAGAGGTTGACTCATCCTGGAGTGTAGCTGTGCTGTGTAGGTGGCATCAGAGAGTTTAGGGATCATGCAATTGACCGCGTTAGAAAGGTATTTCATGGATATCTGCTGGCTATGTGGCTTGACTAGAAAAAACTAGGATGTTTCCCATGTCAAGTTTTGGAATTCTCTGATCTATTTTTCTCTATTCGCTAGCTCCTGTCTTCAATGATGTTCCAGTGCGTTTTCTTTCGGGAGTTTACCCGACGATTCATGCCTGTGTTTGTTTGGATAATGCCTCCACTATCTGATAGGGTCCGACTCCATGACATTTTCCTTGGCAAAGGATTCCAAAAATGCCTTGTTGTACTACTTCTGTGGTTCAGGCAAATGGTACATCTTTTTGATATCTTCCGCCCTGAATGACCCGAACATCCTTCTATTAGTCATAAAGAATGTTCTGTCTATTATGCTGATACTTTCAAGTACCCATCTAACCAAGTCATGCTACTATTCTGTGAAGATAAGAGTTGGCCAAGTCCTTAAGAGCACTCTCTAACTTGTTAGTGGAATCTGCTATTCCCCTTTCTTCTTCAATCTCTTCTGGATCCTCAGCTACTAGTAAATTATATATACTTTCTCATGAAGCCTTGCCCAGACTGGGGCAACAATCAAGACCTTTTTCACTGGTTCCTCTTTGGTTATGATAAGAGCCTTTGGTTTCTTTGATTTCTTCGTCATTTTCGTTGGATTCATAAATTTAGGCTTGCTCTGCACAATGAAACAGAAGAATGTAACAAAGGATAAATTTGTTCAAAACTAATACACAATATACACTAATAATAGTAATTAAGTGCAATGGGTAATAGGGATTTTGATAAATTACGCTACTACGGATGAAATCATTGAAGGACTCAACCATAACTGCTCTATTAATGTTTTCCATAACTGCCCACGTGACACTTAAATGCCATAAAGATATGTCACATCACGAATTTTACTAACGGTTCTTTAAAAATAATTATCGTAACTTTTCGATTAGTGATAAGCGATTAATCGCACATCACAAATCGGGAGGTATAACCATTATTCTTTACTGTTTCCTTTGTAAACTTCCGATTGTGAGAGATGGTAAGCGGGAACACTTGACTAAAATGTTTTGCTGTTTATTTATAATTGACTTGTAATTTAGGCCTGCAAACATTCGATTAAGGATTATATTTCACCTTTATTGGAAAGCGTGCTTTCCAATAATGAAATCGCATCGGCAGGTTCCAAATGGGTATTTGTTATGCGTTTCGTGCTTTTAGCGATGACCAATTGCGATCGGCTTATCGCATTGGAAAATTTATACGGCCCCTTGGAATGATCCCTCAATAAGTTTCTATTTGCGCTTAACAATAGTGTTATCGCATCGGTGATTGCCAATGGAAACCTTAAGTCTATCTTTTAAACAAAGGATGCGACACATTCATTTATATTTGTTTTATGACAAGGTCTTGTTTAATATTTAAATTGGATCAAACCTTTTCATAAGGATTTTCATGTGTTGTATAGATTTTGTAAGGTTGTGATTATTATTGAACTTAACCTAAAAGCAAAAGACTTATCACGACTATTGATTTTTTAATAGTTTTATTGATTTTATCTAAGTTCTAAAAAGGGGACCCATTTCTCATTAAAGCTTTAGATAAAAAATTTGAAATGGGAAGGGTTGTTTTATAGCACAACAATTGGCGATTGACAGGGAGAAACAATTATCTCTGAGAAAGTAATGCAATATCTATAACTTTCTTAATTTGGAAACCATTGAGGATAAAGAAAATGATCTAAGAATAGTTAAATAAAAATTAACCCTGAATATAATGACAATTTTTTGTAATTTCTTTTCCAATCTTAAAAATAAAAACATTTTGGGCTTCTTCAAGCTTTGATTGGTTGATATAGATAAAGCAGGGGGCTTCTCCAACTTAGCTTTTAAGTTTACTCTGTTGTCACAAGTAGTGCCTCTGCTACCGGCAGAGATTCATAGTCCCGGCAGGGTTACCTTTTAACCACTTAATCATTCATTGTCCCATCCATCTAAGAGTATAACTTTTGAAAGATAAATTCAAAAATATATGTTTACACATATATTTTTTTTCTTTTTTTGATTTTTATTCTTTCAATTTTTTTTAAAAGATAAAAAGCCATTGTCCTGGTTTGGTGGCCAGCTGTTGACAATGCCATTCACTAGTTGTAATTGAACTGAACAAGCTGGCTCATGATGAGACCCCTTGTCTTATGATTATAAGCCATTACCCTATTTTCATATGAAGTATTGGTAATGTCAGTTTAATTAGTTCCCTATGATCATGGTAAGCAGGCTCATGATGAGACCCCTTATCTTTTATATCAGACATATTTTAGAATTACACTCTGAAAAATCATAAACTTAATGGATGTGGTGAATGACTTTCTCCTTAAGAGTTTATGGATGGAAATTTTAGAGTTTCTAATACTAAGTCTGGAAAAGTCTTTACTTGTTACAATAACCTCTCTCGGCTCTTTAAAACTTGGAATGATTTACAGTGTTTTCAAGGCTTGTGAAGATTTTACAAATCTAAAAGAGGTTCTCAGAGTTTTATATTTTATCTATCTTTCTAAGACTATAATATTTTCCTTAAAGGTTTCCATCTATTGAAAGTAAGTATTTACAATATTTTCTTAAAGAACTTTCTAATAGTAAAAGGTCAATGGAAGACTATTTACAACATTATTATCTACAAATAAAAATTTAAAAGAAACAAACTTGCATAATGAATATTACAGGTAAGAAGGGGTTACCTCCTTAAGTAAAGAATTTTTTCAAGATAAGCCCATTGACAGGAAGAGAATCTCTCTTTCCTGATAGGTCTTGCAGTATGAACATTGATGAGCCTATCTTCTCAATGATTTGAAATGGTCCAAGTCACATATTTTGAAATTTGGTATGTTTGCCTTTGTCTTCGTGTGCTTTGTCCCATTTCAAAACAAGATCATTGATTTGTAAATTTTTTGGGTTGGTAGAATTTGCATCAAAAGAAGATTTAATGACCTGTTGATGTTTTGCATGTGTAATTTTGGCTTTTTCCCTTTCCTCCTCTAATTTAAGGATTTGATCATATCTTAATTGAATAGAGGACTAAGGATTTTCTTCAATAAATTATACTAGGGCCAGAGATGGGAGTACTAAGTTTGTTGGTATTACAACTTCTTTCCCATACACTAAGTTGAATGGAGAAGTACCTATTGAGGCCTTCTGAGTTATGCGGTCTTCCCATAATGCAAATATCAAAGACTTGTGCCAATCCTTTTGATTATGATCAACAATTCTTTTAATAATCTTAATGAGATTCTTATTAGTTGATTATGCCAAACCATTACCTTGAGGGTAGTAGTTTGCAGAATACTTTAATTTAAATCCTCTCTTAAGAGCACATTCAAGTATGGTATTTCCAGAAAAATAAGATGCATTTTCAAAAATGAGGGCATTAGGTACAACAAACCTGGTAATGATGAATTGATCAATGAATTCAATGATTGCATTAGAATTGGCTACCTTCAAAGGAATTGCTTCTACCCACTTCGTGAAGTAATCCGTGGCTGTAAGGATGTATGTGTGCTACTTGGAAGAATGTGGAACAATCTCTCCTATAATATCCAACCACCATTGTTCAAATGGTTGTTCAATGTTCATTGGTTGTAAAGGAAAGGTTGGTTTCCTTTGTCTCCCACTAGCAGTTTGGCATATTTTGCATTTCCTTACATAGTCATGGGCATCTTTAAATAAAGTGGGCCAGTAATATCCATCATGTATTATCTTGTGAGCTGTTGTATCACCTCCAAAATCTCCACTTGCTGGACCATCATGTAATTCCTGCAAAACCTTCTGTGCTTCAGTTTTTTCAAGGCATCTTAACAAAATTGAATCATAATTCCTTCTAAATAACACATCATCAATGATTTCGAAGTGTTTTTCTTTTAATCTTAAGGCACGTTTGTTTTTGTAATTGAAACTAGGAGCATATCCATTTTTTAAATAAAAGACCAGATCTGCGTACTGAGATTCAGAATTCATGATACTTATCTCGTTTACTTGAAGAGCATTATATGAATCTTCATGTTCTGGAATATTAGAAGCTTCTACTAATAACCTGCAAAAACCTTGTCCTCTTACAATTTCCGTTGGTTTAATATCTAAATTATACTCTTGTAATGCTATAACCTAGTTGGCTCTCTTCTCTCCTACTTCCCTTTGGACTAGCAATTGTCTCACTGCAGAGAATGGGACTATTACTTTTGTATGACCTTTTAGGAGGAATGACCTAAAGTGTTTAATAGATTTTGGCACAATGAAAGCTTGTTTTTCTACTTCGGAATAGTTAAGTTCAACACCTTGTAAATTGGAACTGAAGAAGGATATGGGTGCTTCAACTGGTTGATCATTGAGTTGCATTAACACAACTGCATAAGATGTTTCAGATGCTAAAGTATACAAAATAAAATGATTAGAAAAATTTGGAGTATTCAATGAAAGAGCATTAATGATTTCCTATTTGATTGAATCAAAGGCTTCTTTTTCGTTATGTCCCCATCTGAAAATTGAATTTTTCTTAATCATGGTCTATAAAGGTAAAACATTCTGCGAAAAATTAGGAACAAATATTTTTACAAAATTTATCTGTCCTAAAAATGATTGCATTGATTTTTTATTGTGTGGTAGAGGAATAACAAAAATCTCTTTGATCCTGTTTGGATCAATGTAAATGCCATCTTTAGATATGATAAATCCTAAGAGTTTACCTTCATCAAGAGCGAAGAATGATTTCTTAGGATTTAATGAAATCCCATACCTTTCACATCGTTCAAAGATTTGTTTCAAATCATGTAGATGATTTGTTATTTTCTTGGAAAAGACAACTATGTCATCTAAGTAGACAAAAACTAACCTGTTAATCAAACCGTTGAATGCTATATCCATTGCTCTTTGGAAAGTAGCTCCAACAATAATCAAACCGGAAGGCATTTTCTAATAGGCATATGTTCCCCATTTGGTTCTGAATGTAGTTTTTAGCCTGCCATCTAGATGCACCAGTATTTGGTTATATCCAGAAAAACCATCCAGAAAATACATTAACTCTCAACCAACTACTGAATGAAGCGTCTGCTTCATTGTTGGTAATGGGACATTATCTTTTTGGCATGCCTTATTGAGATTTCCGAAATCAATGCAAATCATAATATCACCATTCTTCTTCCTAACAGGTACCAAGTTAGAAACCCATTTAGAATGTCTGCCTGGAAAAATAATCTTAGCTTTCAAGAGTTTATTGAACTTTGCTTTGATCTGACTCTCCAGATTCGGGTGAATTTTCCTCAATTTTTGTTGTTCAAGTTTATCCTTAGAAATCATTGGAATTGTGTATTGTATGATAGAAGTATCATACGTTTTAAGATCGTCATAATTCCAAGAAAACACATTTTTATATTTGTTTAACAATCTGATAAAAGCAAATCTTTCTTCTGAAGTGAGTCCTACTCCCAGATTAACGTTTTGTGGTTTGGCCTCAGTGCCCAGATTTACTAATTCAAACCTTAAAGTAGAACTTTGAAGTTTTGAATTAGTGACTTTTTTGAATCTATCCTTGATATCATAGAGATCTTGAAGTTTGACCACAAATTTAGATATAGAATTCTCATTCAGTCTTTGTTTTATTTGAAGATCATGATCATTTTCATCAATAATCTGGTCATCATAAGATTTTTCAGAAGTTAAGAAATTTAAAATGTCTTCGTCATGATTAAATACCTGCCAATTGGTGACATTGTCTGGAACACATGGTCTAAAAATTAATTCAACTGATAACCTATCAGGACTATAATCCTCGGATGGAAGGAGCTTAGAAGTAACATTAGCTAATAAATCAGCTACTGCATTCTGAGATCCGGGAATAGGAGAAATATGAAATGCTAGAAAATGAGATATGAGGTCTTGAACCAGGGACTGATAATGCTTGAGATGTCCTGAAAGGTAATGGATAGTATTCCTTACCTGTTTGGTGACAATCTCAGAATAACCAAATACTTTTAGATATTGAATCTTCAAGCCTATCGCTTTATAGAGCCCTTGAATCAATGCCTCATATTCAACAGTATTATTTGTATAGTCAAATTCTAGCCTACGTGATAGCATAGTTTTTTCCCCTTTAGGGCTAACTAAAATACATCTTGCCCCTGCACTAACATTGGATTTTGATCCATCAAAATATAAAGACCAAAATACAGGCTTATCTACAGGTTTATTTACAATTTCTTCAGCAATAGTAACACACCTTGAGGTATCTGTATGAGATAAATTTTCTATCTGTGATGTGAAACTATTAATAGAAAAGGTGATTATTGAGCATTAAAATTACCAAAGAATGATTCGGTTGAGTAATTTCCGAGAATGTTGTTATTGAAAGCTATAGGTCGATTTTCCTGCTCAAACTCCGTTACAGTATGGGTCATGTGCTTCTCCTGATTGATTTTATTTTTATTTGGTTTCCCTTTATAGGGAAGCCACATATGAGACCAATCAGTAAAAATATAACCATGGAGTTTCTCAGACCAATCCCTACTTAAAATTAAACAATAAAATTCAGGGATGTCAGCAATCAATATATCGATTCTCTGGACTACTCTAGGATCAGCTGATAATCTAATGGTGACTGAATTAATCTCTCCTAAGACTTGAACCTTAGTTCGATCTAACTGAACAATATGTACTGCAGATTTTTGGGGCTCAATGTTTAATTTTCAGCAAATTGAGGCTAACATTATGTTTGATGAAGCCCCTGAATCTATTAAGCAGTTGTGCAGATTTCTATTGTATATCTCATAGGTCAAGGGAAAAGGAGGAGTATGAGAATTAGATCTATCTTCGATCAAAACAATGTCAGTAGCATCTACTTTATCCGATGGTGGCTTACCTGTTCCTTTAGCTGCCTTAGATAATATAACATTTGGAAGAGGAGAAAAAGATACTGCATTTAACTCTTTGAGAAACAATTTTTGTTGATGTTTGAGCCTGCTAAGCTCAAATAAAGAAATATTCACTATAGTATTCTTCATGTCTTCAATAATATTGTAATCCATAGTCAGAGACTACCAATGTCTTGGATGATAAGGGTGGATTGGAAGATGATGGCTGATTTTGAGTAGGAAAAACTGGAGTTTTCTTCTTTTGAGTTGTTTGAATAGGCTCTGTAGTGATTTTACTTCTGGTATTTACTGGGAGAGCTTCATGTTCGCTTTCAATATCAGAATTAGGCAAAATGAAGTCCCACATACTGTGACATTCAACTATCTCATCTTCTTCTGTTTCCTCTGATGACAAAACTGTGTCTTCATCCTCATCATTATCTGGATTTGATTCTGCATTAGATATAACATTAGGTGGTTTTGATTAAGTTCTTTTGAAGTTCCTAAATGGTTTTTTAGTGGAGGTTTTAGCTACCCGTTTCTTTATCTCTACCATTTCATTTGACATAGTCTTCAAAACTTTTTGCAAACCTCCATATCGTATGGATCTTTAGCTGTTTTTTTTTCGAATCATCTTTAAAAGTAACTTTTTTGGACTTTCTTTCCTCAAGAGTGATTTTCTTTTCTAAAGCAAAAATATGTTTTTCAACGATGATCGCTTCTTTCATATTTTCTGCTATGGTAGGATTTGCAACCCTATCAATCAAGATGGCTATATTCGAAGGTAAAGCAGAAATATACCATTCGCTTCAGACTTCTTCATTGGGCTTAGACGTAGCAAGAATTTTATTTAAGAGCTCATTAAATTGTGAGTTGAAATATTTAATGGGTTCCTTTGACTCAGTTTTTAGATTGGAGAGATCATTGATTAATGTCACTGTGGACCTATCATCTTTGAACTTAGTTAAAAACTACTCTTGGAAAGCATTCCAACTATTAATGGATCCTCGTGGTAATGAAAAATACCATGATCCAGCTACTCCTTGTAAGGTGTATGGAAAATCCTTATAACAACATCTTCTTCTGTCACCCCATTTAAGTTTATTGAAAACATAAAGTTGCTTATGTGTTCTTATGCTAGTATGCCAATATCAGGATTAAACTTTGGAAACCACTTTTCAGGATGGGCTGGTAATTGACTCAAGGGTGTAGGCATTGCGACTGCCCCTGGATTTGTCCATGGCCTTGGTTGTGGTTGATTCTGTGCCATTGTCAAACTAACAACAGAAGAAAGTGAGGATGTAGTTATAAGTGGTTGGGTAGAGGATGCCGTAGTACCTGTACCATGTTGGACTATGATATGAAGTTGGGGAATGGATGGTTGACTTTGCAATGGATCGGATAAAATGGATGATGATGATGAAAGAGTCTCATTGCCAGACTAGAAAGGTGTCTTCCTAGCTCTTTTCTGACTAGGCAGAGGAAATTCTTTTGGTTCGATACCAAGCTTTTCACTCTGTAATCTTGTAAGAGGCTGAGAAGGAATGTATTGCGAAATCACATTGCCTTGGGATAACTCAGACTGTTCTTGAAATAATGAAAACCCTTGAAGTTTATGAATTAAAGATTGAACTTCAGGGGTTTCAAGGGAATACTTGTCTGATATGTTCAAGTTTTCAGCAGTGGGTGTTGTCTTTTCAACTTCTCGCTTGAAAATGAGAGATTTAGAATGCGAGGAGAAGTTGGAGGAGATGGTGAGGCAGATTTACTCTCAGAGTGAGCTATAGATTTGGATTTGCTCACCATTCACAGTTCATGCCCTCCTTCTAGCACCAAAAATGTTGATGCCTCTAAAATCGATGCATCAACGTTGGGGAAAACCACTCGGTTCAGACCTTAGTGCAGCTCCTTTTCCATTTGGTGTGGTGGCTCTGACTGGATATAATGGGACTAGTTTCCTAGTGATGTTTAACTTGATGGGTGATTGTTTTATAATGCATAACGAAGGCGATAAGTGTTTTATCTTACAATTCATAAATATACAAATATGATAATCTAACCTGGGTATCCTGTTAAAAATGTGATTTCTGATTATTCCTAAAGGATAAATAATCATATAGATGGCTTACTTATAAATAGAAAGATGCATTCATATGATGATTACTTTGTTTAAGAAATTAAACAAAGTAGTTATAAAAACATTATCGCATTCATCACAATATATATCACTCAAATATATATTCAAATGATAACAATTCTAAAACCTTCAGAAATGATATGCTAAAGAATTGTTTGAAAAAACATACATATATCAACAATAGCATGTTTTAATAAATGTTCATTCACATAAGGAAATAAGAAAAAAACAACGATATAAGTACCATATGCATATGAATCCTTCTATTGTAAACAACACTCTGATTCCACTTTGCTATTTGAGAAACCTCCAGAAGATGCAAAAGTGCAAGTCATAAACAAAAGCTTCTTTCATAAAAATGCAAAACCGTGATCCACTTTTGATTAAAAAATATTTAGAAGTACAGAAGTGCAACTCCCAAGTCAAGTTTTTACAAATTTGAGGACCCTTTCTAAAGAAATGAAAGAGTCTTAAATAATAAAAATAAAAACTAACTATCAACAAAAATCGCTATAAAAATAGCGATTTTTATAGCAGACATGAAAATCTAGGATTTGCTATAAAAATAGCAGTGTAACAACGATTGAACCAATTCATTGAATCAACTTCTTTTCTTGTGCTTGTAGCTGAGAAATTGCGAGCATGGGCTGGATTTCTAGAGGTTGACTCATCCTGGAGTGTAGCTGTGCTGTGTAGGTGGCATCGAAGAGTTCAGGGATCATGCAGTTTATCACATCGGAAAAGCATTTCATGGCCATCTACTGGCTCTGTGGCTTGACTAGAAAAAACCAAAATGTTTCCCATGTCAAGATTTGGACTTCTCCTATCTATTTTTCTCTATTTGCCAGCTCCTGTCTCCAATGATGTTCTAGTTCCTTTGCTTTCGGGAGTTTACCCGATGATTCATGCTTGTGTTTGTTTGGATAATGCCTCCACTGTCTGATAGGGTCTAACTCCACGTCATTTTCCTTCGTGAAGGATTCCAAAAATTCCTTGTTGTATTGCTTCTGTGGTTCAGGCAAATGGTACATATGTTTGATATCTTCCACCCTGAATGACTCGAACATCCTTCCATCAGCTGTAAAGAATGCTCTGTCCGTTATGCTGATACTTTCAACTACCCATCTGACCAAGTCATTATAGGGTAATATTTTAGCGTAGGCTGCTATTTTTGTGAAGATAAAAGCTGGCCAAATCCTTAAGAGTACTCTCTGACTTGTCAGTGGAATCTGATGTTCCCTTTACTTTTTCAATCTCTTTTGGATCCTCGACTTCCAGTAAATTGTATATACTTTCATGAAGCCTTGCCCAGACCAAGGCAGGTAGTATCAGCTATCAAGACCTTTTTCACTGGTTCCTCTTTGGCTATGTCGGGAGCCTTTGGTTTCTTTTATTTCTTCATCATTTTTGCTGGATTCATAAATTTAGACTTGCTCAGCACAACGAAACAGAAGAATGTAACAGGGGATAAATTCATTCAAAACTAATACACAATATACGATAATAACAGGTAATTAAGCGCAATGGGTAATACAGATTTTGATATATTACGCTACTAGAGATGAAATCCTTGAAGGACTCAACCATAACTGCTCTATTAATGTTTTCCGTAACTACCCACGTGACACTAAAATGCCATAAAGATATGTCACATTGCAAATTTTAATAATGGTTCTTTAAAAATAATTATCGTAACTTTCCGATTAGCGGTAAGCAATTAATCGCATATCGCAGATCAAGAGGTATAACGTTATGCTTAACTATTTCCTTTGTAAAGTTCAAATTGCGATAGATGGTAAGCGAGAACACTTGAATAAATATTTTTGCTGTTTATTTATAATTGACTTGTAATTTAGGCTCACAAGCATTCGCTTAATGATTATATTTCACCTTTATTGGAAAGTGTGCTTTCCAATAATGAAATTGCATCAGCAGGTTCCAAATGGGTATTTGTTATGCGTTTCGTGCTTTTAGTGACATTCGATTGTGATCGGCTTATCGCATTGGAAGATTTATATGGCCCCTTGGAATGATCCCTTGATAAGTTGCGATCTGCACTTAATGATAACATTATCACATCGGCAATTGCCATTGGAAACCTTAATTCTATCTTTTAAACAAAGGATGCGACACATTCATTTATATTTGTTTTATTACAAGGTCTTGTTTAATATTTAAATTGGATCGGACCTTTTCATAAGGATTTTCATGTGTTGTATAGATTTTGCAAGGTTGTGATTATTATTGAACTTATCCTAAAAGCAAACGACTTATCACGACTATTGGTTTTTTAAAAGTTTTATTGATTTTATCTAAGTCTAAAAAGGGGACCCATTTCTTGTTAAAGTTTTAGATAAAAATTTTGAAATGGGGAGGGTTGTTGTATAGCACAATAGATCCTCATCATCTTCTTCAACAATCATATTATAGCACTCCAGCGCATGGCATAGCTGGGTGGTCCAATTTGGTTCAATCAATTCTAAAGGATCGTGCGTATTTTGAAGATTTTGTTGCATTAACCTCCTGTAGCGCTTCGTTGATGCTTTCAAACCCATCCTCAAAGCTGAAGGTCATAAAAAATCCTTCTCTTAAGATGTCCCACTCCGCGGTCCCATGGTAGAGCTCTATTTCTAGGTACGAATTCAAAGGAATGATGTCCAAAGTGTGACAGAAAATATGCACCCACTCTAGCTGTGGCTCCGTTCAATAAACCTTAGTCCATTTTTCTAAATGATCGTGTAGATCATTTCTTCCATCATACTTTTTTAGTTAGCTGAACTTTCGGGCGACCAAACCGTAATATCATCATTCTTCTGTACTTGTGCCATTCATCAAAAATGTCTTTATGCGTACCCCACCACCGTGCAGGCATAGTGCAATGCCAAATCCAGTGCTTGGAAGTGATACTTCTTTGGTACTTCCCTTTCAAATGTGACCAAAAATTTATCTACATCAGTCCTGTTGGGTTGTGTTGTATTCTTTCCATGACTAGCCCACGTAGTTAACTCGGGGGTTAGAGGGGGGGTGGAGCCCCCCCTTCGTTGCGTCGATTGCATATCGGGGGGGTCACAGGGGGTTTGAGGGGTGCAGGTAACCCCACTCTATGGGGTTCGGGGTAGTGCCCCGAAATTTTTTGGTTTTGGAACCTATGTTAGGTTGGGCGGACCCACCTATGGTTTTGTGCATGATTTTTGCACATGTTTTTGGACGTGATGGTTTTCGGTCCATGGTCTTGGACGCGATGGTTTTTTGGTCCATGGTATTAGATGCTAAGACATGTATAAATATGTATTATAACATTGAAAGGAACATAATGAAAACTCAAGCTGGTAGTCCTGTTTTGGGATCCAGGGGAAATCTCTCGCATTGTTTATTTTCTATGTTTTAGAATTTGTATGCAGGTAATTTCTATATGGGGTTAAAACCTACATTTGGTATTAGAGCTGTTTTGGCTTCAAGGAGACACCTTTGTTGCTGAGGGGTTTCACTCGGGCCTGTGGTAAACCCTGTTCAGTGGGAGATCTACGAGATCGATTCTAATGGTGAAAGAAGATGACGAGCAGTGGAAGGATAGAGATCGATAAATTTAATGGTCAGAGTTTTGAGTTGTGGAAACTCAAGATGGAGGATTTGTTGGTGGATAAAGATTAGTGGATCACGATAGATCTGGGTACTAAACCAACGAGAGTGTCTGATGAAGAATGGAAGAAGTTGGATCGGAAGCCAAAGAGCACAATACGATTGTGTGCCTCAGATTCAGTATTGTTGAATGTATCAGGGGAAGCTACAACAAAGGCTTTTTGGGACAAGTTAGGGACTTTGTACCAATCTAAGTCTCTGGTGAATAAACAGTTACTGCAAAAAAATCTGTATAACCTGAGGATGAAATATGGAGACTCGGTGACAGAGCATCTAAACGCATTTAATACTATGGTAAGTCAGTTAGCATCTGTTGATATTAAAATTTCAAATGAAGATAAGTGCATCAGTTTGTTGTGTTCTCTACCAGATTCGTGGGATAGTCTGGCTATTGCAATAGGTAGTAATGCAACTACCTTACAGTTTGATGAAATAGTCTCATCCTTGTTGACGGAGGAGATGAGACGGAAAAATATGAAGAGACAGAATGGTGATACCTTTTCTGTATGAGGACGGTCCCAGAACAAAAAAAAAATCATCGAGTGGGAGATCTAAATTTCCAGGAAAACCTGTAAAGGTGGTGTGCTGGAAATGCGGAAAGGAAGGGCACTACAAAAGGGAATGTAAATCTAAAGCTCTTGATAAAGGAAAGGGATTTGATGATTCTCCTTCTATAGAGGTGAAAACCAGCTCAGATGAAGGTGGGGATGTGTACTTGGCTTCTTCAAGTACACATGTAGATCATGAGGCATGGTGATTGACTCAGGTGCATCCTTTCACTTCACTTCCAATAGAGAGTGGTTCTGCGAGTATGAGAAATACGATGGTGGTGATGTCTTCTTAGGGGATGATAGGAAGGCTAGAATTGTTGGTCATGGAAAAGTAAAGTTGGAGTTGCAAGCTGGAAGTGTTAGAACACTTCCGGGTGTTTTTCATATTCCTGCATTAGCCAGAAATCTGATTTCTATAAACAAGTTGGATGATGCAGGTGTAAAAACAATGTTCAAGAAGGATACCTGCAAGATGGTTTGGGGAGCACTGGTATTGATGTAGGGGGTCCAGATTGGAACTATGTACAAGCTGCAAGGTAGCATGGTTGTTGATGGGTGCAACAGTTCTGTGGTCCCTGAAAGTGGAGTAGAAAATCTAGTGGTCTCTGGAGAGAAGACCATGCTATGGAATTAAAGGCTTGGACATATTGGATAGAAGGGCCTTCAAATACTTCATGGTAAAGGTATGGTAGAAGGTATGAGTAATAGCTCTCTGGATTTTGATTTCTGTGAAAATTGTGTATATGGGAAGCAGATTCG
>APFE031310980.1:46815-67831 GCA_000404065.3 Pinus taeda | reverse complement strand
TGGTATGCAAGTTAAAGAAGTCCCTGTATGGGTTAAAACAATCACCAAGGATGTGGTATCAGAAATTTGATACATTTATATGGGGACTTGGCTTCACCAGAAGTAAAGTAGATCACCGTGTATATTTTAAATTAATTGGTGACCATGTTATTTATTTGGTCTTGTATATTGATGATATGTCACTGGTTGGAAATGACAAAGAAATTATCTAGGATTTGAAGACCCAATTGTCCTCCAAATTCGACATGAAAGATCTTGGTGTTGCAAACTATATTTTGGGCATGGTAATTAAAAGAGATTGGGCAAAGAGGAAGCTCTGGTTAAACTAGAGGAAGTATGTCGAAACAATATTGCAAAGATTTAATATGCAGGATAATAAACCAGTGAAGGTTCCTATTCCTGTAGGTGTAAAGTTATCTGCTGAACAGTGTCCCAAGACATAAGAAGAGGAAGAGGACATGTCCCATGTTCCATATGCAAGTGAAATCGGTAGCCTGCTATATGAAATGGTCTGTACTAGAATGGACATTGCACATGTAGTGGGAGTATTGAGCATGTTTATGTCAAAACTAGGAAAGGAGCATTGGACAATAGTGAAGTGGGTTTTCAGGTACTTGTGTGGCACTAGTGATTATGGTTTGTGCTACCAAGGAAGACCAAGATTGGACATAGTGTTGGATATTCGTGGCTTTGTTGATGTAGGCTGGGCTGGAGATCTAGATCAAAGAAGATCTACACATGTGTATGTGTTTAACCTATTTGGAGGTGTAGTCAGTTAGATGAGTAAGAAACAATCTGTAGTGGCACTATAAACTATAAAGGCAGAATACATGATAGCCACTCATGCAAACAAGGAAGTAGTTTGGGTGCAGAGATTTTGTTCAAATATGGGGTTAGTATAGGGAGCTATAAGGATAGACTGTGACAACAAAAGTACAATTTTCTTGGCATAGGACCCTGCATATCATTAAAAAACAAAGCACATTGATGTTTAGTATCACTTTGTGAGGGATATGATAGAAGACAAAAATGTGTTGCGTGTAAAGGTGGACACTTTGAAAAATACTGTAGATGCATTGACAAAATCTGTGAGCTCTGAGAAGTTCAATTGGTGTAGATAAAAAATGGGCATTGCAGGGCTAGATAAATGACTAAGCTCTCTTGTGTCCCCCTGTGGAAAGAAAACAACAAGTGGGAGAATGTTTGGTTGTGTTATATTCTTTCCATGACTAGCCCACGTAGTTAACCAGGGGGTTAGAGAGGGGTGGAGCCCCCCCTTCGTTGCACCTATTATGTAGCGGGGGGGTCACAGGGGGTTTGAGGGGATGCAGGTAACCCCACTCTAGGTTGGGCGGACTAACCTATGGTTTTATGCATGATTTTCGCACATGTTTTTGGATGCGATGGTTTTTGGTCCATGGTTTTCGACGTGATGGTTTTTCGGTCCGTGGTATTGGATGCTTCGGCATGTATAAATATGTATTGTAACATTGAAAGGAACATAGTGAAAAATCAAGCTAGTAGTCTTGGTTTTGGGATCCAGGGAAAAATCTCTGTGTATATGTATTATACGTGTTATGCTCTCGCATTGTTTATTTTCTGTGTTTTAGAATTCGTATGCAGGTAATTTCTATACACTGTGGTCCCTCAACTTCGCGGTAGCCTTCTACCTCTTAGATGTTAATATTCCTTGGATCCTCATCATCTTCTTCAACGGTCATATTATAGCACTCCAGCGCATGGCGTAGCTGGGTGCTCCAATATGGTTCAATCAATTCTAAAGGATCGTGCGTATTCTGAAGATTTTGTTGCCTTAACCTCCCGTAAAGCTTCGTCGATGCTTTCAAACCCATCCTCAATGCTGCAAGTCATCAAAAATCCTTTTCTTAAGATGTCCCACTCCGCGGTACCATGGCATAGCTCTGTTTCTAAGTACGAATTCAAAGGAATGATGTCCAAAGTGTGACAAAATATATACCCACTCTAGCTACAGCTCCGTTCCATAAACCTTAGTCCATTTTTCTAAATGATCGTGTAGATCATTTCTTCCATCATATTTTTTAGTTAGCCGAACTTTCGAGTGACCAAACTGTAATCTCATCATTCTTCTGTACTCGTGCCATTCATCAAAACTATCTTTATGCGTACCCCACCACTGTGCAGGCATAGCATGTAACGCCAAATCCAGTGCTTGGAAGCGAGACTTCTTCGGTACTTCCCTTTCAAATGCATCCAAAAATTTATCTACATCAGTCAAACCATCATAACAAGTTAAATGTCTTACCTCTGATGACACACAGTGCAACGATTTAGTCATCATGTTACAACGCAGTGTAGATACTTCGTGCAACCTATTTTGCCAGTGCTCCAATTCTTCGTCCAAATATGAGGTACAAGAGATTTCACGGTCCCATACGTTTCATCCATCAGCTGTCGGATTAATGAAATATTGGTCTCGTGTTGTTATTTTATAGATCTGATCCAAATCATCATCGCTTTCCTCATAGTTTTGAACTGGTTCAGTATAGCATGGTCCTTCTGCAAGGTCCAATGGTACTACTACGCGGAGCGATTTTCTTTCAAACGACATCATCCACTTCTTCGGATTAATTACCCCATTCATGTCGATAGCCCAATCAATTCCCAGGAGTGGGGGGTGTGGAATGTTGTCATCAACAATCTCTATTACTTCCAAATCGGCCAACGTGCCCCCACCTTCTATATCTACGGCCACTCCATGCAGTATCCCCATAGGGATAATCTTCTATTGATTTTCCATTCTCAATTGAATTTGAGACCATTATAGTGCAAGTCTCCCCATTATTTCCCATGTATGTTTAGGCAAAACATTCACATCTAAACCTAGATCCAAAATAACTTGATCCATCTCATAGTCTCCTATTTGTGCAGTAAGCCTCATCTCGCGCCCTATTCTTGCCTTGTGTTTTCCTATCTTTCTAAATGTGTGGTGTCCTTTAAGAGCACCTTCCTTAATAGCACAATTATTTATCAGTTCTTGTAGCCATTTCACGGCCTTGCTATCGCACAAGAACTTCATACAAGTCTCCAAGAAAGTGGTAAGCAAGGAGGGGTCAATCTCTTTAGATAGCTTGTCCTGCCTTCCTGAGGTAGAGGCCTCACCAAAGCTTTTCTTTGCTTCCATGAACGTTTCCTTCGTGTGCTCCATGTCAAACCCAACTTCTTTTTCTAGAGCCTTGCAGATCCATTCACTTTCTTCAAGTTGTTTCCCTTTATCAACACCAGTCATCATTCTGCTTCGCAGCACAATATCCACATTAGGATCCTCTTTGCAGGGCTCAGCCCTCATCATCCATAAATTCTGGGTAGGCTGCTAAGGCTGCACCTTATTCTCCTGCATCTTAGATATCAGTATAGGGCATTCTTCTATCACGTGGTCAAACTTAGTGTAGTACCAGAACGTTGGTCACGTTTGGCTCGTACATACCCACACATAGTGTCCTGGAACTCCACAATTATAGGAAATAACTTGTCCTCGACCTCTACCAGGTCCTCCTCCTCCTCCTCAGCCTCGTCCACGCCCCTGATATCCTCCACACACTCCCCCGTCACCTTGATTCAGAGGCCAAGTTTCTTTCTGCATTCAATACGCATATGTTCTTTCCATCATCAACTCATAACTACGACAGTTATGTTCATCATGGCCCACCAATTTACAGAAGTTGTAGAATAATTGTTGTAGCGTCTGTGCAAATTTTTGCATCAAGTGACAATTGTCCGTTACATGCTTTCCAGCCACCTGACAGATAGTGCACCATAGCATGGGCCCTGTACTTGGTCCTGCTGGAGCTTCGTACCACAGAGGTATTGGCCCTCCTCCTGTAATATAATTCGTGAAGACAGGGCAGTGATCTTTATCATGCCCCTGGATTTTACATTTGAGGCACCAAACTTCTTCTCGCACCTTCGACTGAGCCACTTTTTCCTTTTTCAAGCTCTGTAATTCCAAGTAGAGATTATGTAATTCTGCGTGAATCTGTGACCTCCCAAAGTAGCATCTTGAATAGGTGTTTCATGCAGTCTCATCGAAATTTCCAGGGCCTCCTCCTGGGTCCCTATCTTTTGCTGCGGTAAAGTAACCCTTAGGTGGGGCAGTAACGAAGCTACAAACCATTCATGATGCTGGCTATCCGTGAGATTCATGTTAGCTTCGCGGATCTGGCACTTCAGTCTCTGATCCATCTCCTAGGGTGTTTCGCCAGGCCTCATCATGATTTTCTTGAATCCAATGACTGATTGCATTTCAAACTTGGGCCTATTGAATTCCTTATTCAGAGTAGTCTGAGTGTCCACTAATGATACCAATGGGTTATCAGTGCAGTAATTAATGTACCATGTCAACGTGCAATCTTGTAGAGCAGTAACCAACTGCACCTTCTTTATATGATCGTCTGTAATATTCTATGCCATCCATACAACCTTCAAAACAAACCAAACTGATCTAGGTCCTCACTTCCCAAGCCCTTGATAACAAGAAACTTCATGGTATTCGACATATTGAACAGTGGCGAAGGTGGTGGTGGTGTGGGTGAAGGTGTATGTTGTGGAGGTGAAGGTCGAGGTGGTGTGGGAAGATGAGGTATTAGTAGAAAACCCTACTTTATCAACTATACAACGCTTCGTAGTGAGGCCTGTACTTCTCCCTCATCGTCACTCGAAGGAGGTTCTATCAATGGGTTGTATTCAGGACCTGCTCTCTCCTGATTTCTAAATAATCGTCCACTTCGCGTAGATCCAAACATCAAGGCAGTGGAATAACCCATTTTCACACAAGAGCATTTAATCCAAGTTTTCAAATATTTCAAATACTTACCTTGTGGTCCATTGAAAAAGCGTCGCTCTTCTTCACTGCAAATGATTGAGGTATCGACTGTGAATTCTTTCACGAATATTCCTATGACTTAATCCAGCGAGTGGTCAACAATGCGCGTGATCTTATCTTCAAAAGCTTCCAATTTTCGTACTAGCTCCGAGGTCCACACTATTGGACTGTTAAGCCTCCACCTTCCTTGGTCATCTTCCAATTTAGCGATCCACTCGTATAGTTCGATCGGGAAGGTGCAGAAGAAAATTTCGTGTATCTCTGTGTACATAAATCTATCCAACCACTGTTCTTTCGTCAGGCACAAATTTATGTTTTCTTGCACCACGAAGTCATGGATCTTTCTATCCAACCACTTCTCAAATTATTTCTTTGTTGGATTCCAGTGATGTGACATCACACATCTCTTTATTTAGATCTCGGTCCCGACAATGAAACCCTTTGTTGGCTTAGTGGGTCTTAAACCAGGTTCAGAGTTAGTTGTGCCAAACAAATCCCTTCACTACTGTCCCTTTCAGCATCAATCCACGGAGCGTGAATTGACGTATCACCCAAAGTAGTATGGGGGGATGCAGGAACCAAGTTTCCACACCCAGAGATCAGCGTGATGTTGTTTTATGACCTAATCTGTCTTCATGCAGATCGATAAGCCTTCAAGGCTTATTGACATAACTTCCTTGAAATGACCCCTAGACCTCTGCGAAGGTCTACGACTGGCTTTCGTGGACCCTGAACAGGTAAATTAACTACTTAGGCACATCAATGATTATTCTTAACCCAATATTTACTCAGATCCGTTTAAGTGTTCGATAACTTTGACATGCAATGGTATAGTCTTTGCGTAAATACTTAACATCAATTGCGTTCATACAACAATATAAATTAGGTAAAATCGCGCATCAATGCATCATTATTTCATAAACCCATCATTCATCACAGCATAAAGTGCATTCATACATAACAAAAGTAAATAGATAGAACACAAGAATTTCTGTAGTAACCTTCTTTATATTTATTCAGTTCAACTTATAGACTTAAGGCTTCCCTGTGCATTCAACTGCAGGGGTCCACACACTCAGCTGCAGACTCTACTCTTGGCCTCTGTGCACATAGCTGTAAAGTCTTTTCTTCCTCTATGACTTCTACGATCTTCCTTCTATTGACCCATTACATTCATCTTTTTCATCCTCTATCTCATTAGACATCCCTAAGACACACTTATTTATACAATCCCATGGTTCGTGGACCATGGGTAGATCTACAAAAAGCCGACTTAACTTACATAAAAGAAGGGTAAAACCATTTTTGACTCCTTTACTATCTACGCACTCCATGACCATAATCTACAGAGACTTTATATTTTGTACATCAAAAATTGGGCTTTTACCCCAAAATTAACCCAGGGGACCCCATCCCAACACATCTTGAACTGCACCTTGCACAATCTCAGTCATCAAGCAACAAAATTGTCTCTTGGAACTATGCAATGTGCAGTCTTTGCCTTCCATAACTATGTATTTCACAACATTAGTGCTCAAGACCAACCTCTGAGTCCCAAAACTCCACAATCTTTCTCTCCAACCAAGCTAGCACTGCACATTGCGAAGTCTCAATCCTCAAGCCTCAACCTTGAGCTCTTGTACTAGACAAATGCGCAATTAACTGACCTTGTTTCCTTCCAATATTATGCATATCACAATTTCAATGCTCAAACCCCAAACCTTGGCCTCCAAAATTGTGCAATCCAACCCTTCAACTTGGCCTCAACTACGCATTGTGCAATCTCTAGCCTTAAGCTCAACCCTTGAGCTCTTGAGATGAGAAATTGCATAATGTCCAAGTCTCCTCTGCCCTCTAGAACTGTGCAATAGGCTGAACTGGTGCCCATCCCCTCATCTCGTCACACTGAGCTCCTAAATTGCACAATTTTCTTCCTTAGTCCATTATGAACTATGCATTGCATAGTCTCAAGGCTTAAGATTCACCCCTGATTGCTTGGGCTGCGTAATTGCATAGTCACTGAGCCTCTTTACCAGCCTATCACTTAGTTCCAGCTTAGTCAATGGATCAATATGCACCATCTTAGACTCTGCATTTATTAGATTGATCTCGTCTTGTCATGAGTGGATTGTAGATGTAGGTACTCTATCATGCTATGGAAAGATGATGAAGAAATAAATGGAGGAGGACATGCTAGAAGAGACATATAGAGCTGAAGAGAGGAGATGATCATCAAGAAAGATGATGAAGGATCACCAAACTATAACACAAGATAAAAGATCAAGATCACATGGAAGACTCCTCATCTAGAAGTCATAAGGAGGAGGAATAAGAAGAACTTCCACCATATTTTCGAGAAGACACAAAGAAAGAAGAAACAAAGAATGGATTGACATTGTCATGTCATCATGTAGTCTATGTCATCATGTAGTCCATGTCATCAATGTCATTTCATGTCTTGTCATGGGTCATCATGTGCCACATCATAATATGTAATTCAATATGGAGAAATGTATTGTAAAGTGGAAGTCCAAAGGACATGTACAAAATATGAAGAGTCATGTAAAGTTGAAAATTCATGGGAAGTCAAATAGTCATGAGGGTAGTCAAAGAGCCATAAGGAAGGTGAAGCATCACCTCCCCATTCGTTATATATACACCCTCATTGTATGAGCAAAGGAATTTTCACCTTGGCTCCTCCCGCAAGCCATTAGAGAGACAAAATAGTTGTTTTGGGGAGCAAGGAGTGGCTCCAATGCTTCACTACTCTAGCTAGTGGTGTTCATTTGTATACACGTGTCTTGAAACTTTTGCTTAATATCAGAAGCCTTATGGCCAACACGTTCTTTATGGATATTTGTAAGAATATTTTATGAATGTTTGTAATTCATGTTTTATTTCATTTGTGCTAAAGTAGTTGAACTATTTTCAGTTATTTTGGTACTTATCGTATTGAAAATGTGTTGCAATGGTTATTATTGTTGTTGCATCCTTGAGGACTATTTTGATGGATATTAGACAAATATTCCTTGTTGAATCGGTTGCAATGAACATCGCATCTCTGTGGACTATTCCGCTTGATGCTGGACATATTCTTCTTGTTTATTTGTGTCTCTACTAGGTGATACTATTATCTCTCTCTTAAAGGCTCACTTTTCCTCCCCTTCTACAATGAAAGAACTTTGAAACACACATATGAACAAACACTCACCAGGCACACCTCCCTTGCTTTTAGAAGGAACATTTTCACTCCTCTCTCTTGTTAATAGTTAGAGCTAAGGAAAATATATAAGAATACATGGCAGCTGGGCTGATACTTCAGTTGGGGTTCCTATTCCAAGAAGTGTGAGGCCTAATTGGGACTTCACATTGGGGAGACCCCTTGGTTGACAGATATACAACACTGTCAACAATGGCGGAAGAAGGAGGGCCAGATGACAAGCTGAGCCCATTGAGTCTATTTTGAATCTCCTATCTTAAATGGATCTTTCCAAAATCATAATCCCAGAGTGTTTTTCTAACCTACCTCTTGGAAAAATTTCAATCTCCATGGAACTTGTTCATGCCTTGTCTCAATTCAAGTTTAATGGCAAGGGCGGTATATTTTTATCGAGACAAATAAATGATTTTCTTTTATTTTTGTACAATTTTTGGAGTCGATGATGAATATGTTATGTGTATTCTATTCACCCTCACTCTTTAAAGTTGTGTTAAGAATTAGTGTCATACCTTACCATCTACTTCCATTCATTCTCTTTGTCATTTTACTAAGGAGCTTCACTAAGATTTTGATTGGCATGATCACCAAAATGTTCACAAAAAAATCAATCAACTTAGAATGGAGCTTGATGAATCAGTTGAGGGTTTTACTAATAGATCCCTTATGAATTAGTTGAGGGTTTTACTAATAGATCCCTTCATTTATGTTATGAGTTTCCTGAAGAAGATATGGATTAGAATTTTTGTAAGAAAAAAATTTAAACATTTGGTTCATATTTCTTTGAATAACTTTGAATCTAAACCTCTTGATGATTTTACTTCCCCAACCCTTGTAAACCATGAGACACCTATAATTTCAAAGGAGGAACCTATTGCTCATTTTGTTCCTTGTCCTCCTCCTTTTCGTGTCCCAATGTGGGTTCCTCCTTTCGATGATTGTAAAGTTGGGAAATCCAAAAATCAAATTCCTGATCCATCCTCTCATTCTTCTTCCACTTTTCATGATTCTAATTCATTGGAGGAAATTACAGAATGGCCGATGAAGCGTATAGTGAAGACTAACTCTTCCATTCCGCAATATGATGTTACTATTCACAACTCTAGTCTCGAACCTGATCTGGATTTATCTTATCCTATATCATCTATGTGAGATGACTCTTTGTACTGTGATCCACATGATCAATATGCTCCACCAGCTAGTTTTTCACACCCTCTTGTTTTTCGAGTTGCTGGTTCAAATTACGATAAGATACAAAGAAACCACATTACATAGGTAGAAGAGAAAGAAGGTGAATATGCTTTCAAACTTTCTTCTCTTATTCAAAATCCTCCATGTCAAAACAATGTGCTTCCATTCTTGGATGATTCTCAATCTGCTAATCTCGGTAGTGAATAAGATGTAATCAATTCTTTCAATCAATCCACAGCCTTGGGAAACAATTATTCCAACGATGATGAATCTATTGATGTATGTGGTCACGAATGCCCAGGTGATCATTTGATCTTTTGGTTTCTCATGAAGACTTTACTTTAGATCTAGAATTTGATTTAGTCAAAGAATACATACTTATTGAAGCTTCCTCTTCATCTCACTATCCCTTGTGCTCTGGCGTTTGAAATGCATCTACTTGCGACAAAGTACTCCATGCTCTTTAAATTCTTCGTTCGATGAGTTAACTTTTCAATCGACACAAGGTGGTGAGATTATACATGATGAAAATGAAAACAATCAAATCATTGAATACTCTTTCCATCCCTCATCATCTCTTATCTTGCACGAAGACAACTCGTCAAACCAACTTGCTCATGAAATTTCTTCAATTCATACATCTTCAAATTCGTGATAAAAAGAATATCTCAACTTGAGTAATCTATTTGTTGATGTTGAGAAATTTGGTCAAGTCAGTGGCAAAGATGGTTGTCATCCGGTGAGAATTAGTCTTATTGAAACCAGTGGTAGCAATTATCCTCACACCATGCACGATCTGGTTAAATCGTCAAGATGTAATTTTACGATCCTCTAAAGTTCCAGGACTTTTTAGGAAGTTGAGGCACTTCAACTTCCGTTGATGGTTATGTCAGGATCTCACGACTCTGGTAAGCCCCCCAAACTAAGTGAGATCTGGTTTATTTCACACAATCATTATCTTTGCATGGTCTCACTCTATGTAAATCTCTTTCTGAAAGATATTTAGTATTTCATATGCAATATTTCAAACTTTCAACATTTGGTTTTTGATCAGATTAAAGAATATTCTTTAGTTGATCCATCTTCATGTAAATATCTCGCATCAAACTCGGGTGTGGTTTGGGTACCTCTCATGGAGTCATGGAATTGCGAAGTTGATCATTTCAAAGGGATCATGCCTATCAGATTCATTTTTTAATAGTAAACTCCTAGTTTTTCTTGCGAACATTGTCTTGCAAATATTTCCCTCCATTGCACCTGAAATCCTCTTGAGTGATAATGAATGCCCGAGTTATCGCACAAATCAAATTCTTCTTCATTCACTATGCCTTGATTGATCTCATGTGTTTATTTTGCTGACATCCAATTTAAATTATTTGGATGATTACGATGCTTCTACGATTTTTCACTAGCTACAGGAAAATGGTTTGTCACATTTGGCCCATGAGGAGCTTGGTTTGACCGTTCAACACATTCACATAGTTGTTCAAATTGATTTATCTTTGTTAATTACAAATTGGGAATCCGATGCTTTAATCATCCCATATTATCATTATTATATCTTTTATCACTGTCATTCAACTTATCATTTTTCCACCAGCACATCCAATGACAATTGCTTTACATCCTTTGATCTTTATGGTTCAACATTTCACTATTCAGATATTTGTCGAGTAGTCGAGGCACTTCAGCCTTCGTTGATGGTTATGTTAGGTCCTTACTATCTTGGAATGTCTGCTAAATATGGTAAGATCTATTTTCCCTCATAAGATTATCATCGTAATCCCATGCCTCTAATTGAAAATTCATCTTTCCAAATATTTCAGGGTTTTCAAGAGGATTATCATGAATTTTACAATCCAATCACTAAATGGTTGGAACAATCTTACCTGGAAAGCTTTGTTGCAAACAACAAGTTTTGATCTTTCCACGCACTTTCTAAAGAGTTCGGTGTAGATGGACACACATCAGTGAGAAGCTTCATAGGGTTATTGAATGATGGTTCTTATTGAAAAGGTAAGAATGTAAATTGCTTAGAAGTAGTGGCTATGGCTTATGTTTTTGCTAACAGGAATGACCTTCAAATTTTTGTGCAAGCTATTCAAGTTCTTATCTGTTCTGTTGCACATTGCTTTATATTAGTTTTAATTTCTTATATATTTATGAATGCAAGCCAACAATAATTAGGGTGGTTACATTGGAAATTCCTTTATATGTGACCTCGACCTTCTAGTTGGTTAGGTTAGGAGTAGGTATAGTTGCATTTTAGTTTACCTGCACATTCATCTTGCATTCATTTCCTATTAATTTTCTTGTGTTTTTTGCTTTTGGTTTCATATCATGTTTTGGTTTAGCTACTTTCTGTATTGTCTTTTGGTTTTGTTTCCTTGTTCTGCGTTGTTTTTTGTTTCGTTTTGTCAGACCTTGCATGAAGATTCTATGTTTTAGCATGTAAACTGGAGTTTTGGTTTGTTGCAAGGGGAAATATCTGTGATAATGGGTTGTTCTTTTCATGTAGACATGTTTTGCACTCATTTCCAAAGTTTCACGGACTGTTGCACAAGTGTCATCATTGTCGTTGCAAAGTGTATCTTTAGTGTCACACTTGGAATGGTTTGTCACAATGTTGTTGCATTGAGGAAAATATGTTGTTCATGTGTTCTGAGTGTTCCACATTGGTTCATCAAGTGAAATAAGTGTGTGATCATGTTCAAGTCTTGCTTTTATTCAACTTCCTCTTATTGGTTCAACACTTAGATGAAATTGGAAAAACTCCTAACTAGGCCACTCAACCTCATCAAACCATCCTAAACTGTGCATTATGCAATCTCAGTCCTCAAGCAACAACCTTGTTTCTTGGCACCATGCAATGTGTAGTCTTTGCCTTCCAAAACTATACATTTCACAACCTCAGTGCTCAAGCCCATCCCCTGAGTCCCAGAGCTATGCAATATTTCTCTCTAGCCAAGCCAACGCTGTGCAATCTCAGTCCTCAAGCCTCAGTATTGAGCTCTTGAGCTATGCAATTGCGTAATAACCTAGCCTTTTGTCCTTCCAATACTACACATTTTTCAATTTCAATGCTCAAACCTCGAAGCTTGGCCTGCATAATTGCGTAATCCAACCCTTCATCTTGGCCTCAACTACGCATTACGCAGTCTTTGGCCTCAAGCTCAACCCTTGAGATCTTGAGCCCTTGAGCTGTGAAATGTCCAAGCCTCCTTTCCCCTCTAGAAATGCACAATAGGATGATCTAGTGCCCATCCCCTCAACCTGTCACATTGAGCTCCCAAATTGTGCAGTTTTCTTCCTCAGTCTAGCCTGAACTACACACTACACAGTCTCAAGGCTTAAGCTTCACCCCTGACTTCCTAAGCTGTGCAATTACGTAATCACAGAGCTGTTGAGCTAATTTATTAACACAAATTAACACAAGTATTCATTATCAATCCAGGTTTGTAAAACTTGGAGGCAAGTCCACAACATATGGATATCAGGTATAACCAAGCTTAGAAGATGATTTTGAAGAACTAAAGAAGTAAATATTACAAATATAAGCCTATATTAACAATTTCTAACTCACTTTTTCAATGTAAGAAAGATGAAGTGGCTCTTAACTTAAGAGATCCATTTGTGTCCTTCTCTCTCAATTATCACTTAATGAATATAAATCAAAAATCATGAATTAACAATAGCTTAAGATGCGTAAATAAACAATGAAGGAGACTCTCAACTTAAGAGATATTTGGTCATTTTTCATCACAATTCATTCATCATTATGCTATCATTTGAAAAATGAAAATACATAAGAAAAACTGCATGCATGTAACAAAGGAGAATTCTAGTTTTGATCTATCAATTCAATAGAAGGAGAATTCAACTTGAACACTTTGTTGTCCCATTTTACTAAAGTGATAAAAAAACTAAAATTCAATAATATAAATCATCACGCATCAATTCATAAGAAAATCTGAAACAAAGTAAATAAACAAATTCTAAAGTAACCAGTTCATGGAAAATTAGGCTAATCTAAGAATGAAGTGTACTTAGCTTGGAGTGGGGGCCCTCCACTCTTGCTTTGCACACTTGAGGTTGCTATCAAATGCTAAAAATTCATTCACTCATCCACATTAATGAACAACAAAATGAAAGTAGAATAGGTTCTTCAAATTAATCTCCAAAATCCAAATGTATCAACATAAAGCTATACAAAAATTACATATCATAAGCCTTCAAAATCTTGGCTTAAATAGAAATTTATGAAACAAACTGATATAAAGTATCTCTGACAATAATATATATTCATATCCATCTATCTAAGTTGAATTCATTTAATCAATCCAATAAATATGGACAATCCCATGAAATCACAAAACTGCCCTATTTCCTAGGGATTTTCTTGGTGACTAGTCATGTTTGACCAGCCTTGACCGGGCCTAATAAAGCTTATTTTGACCGAACCAAGGGGAATTAGTTCAGTCCTAGTTCCCAATATTTCCATCCATGCATCTAACTCAAGCCGAAGTGTCCTGCAGACATGTCATCCACATAGCTGTTATGGGAATTTCTGATTCTGTCAAAATTTGCAATTGAAATCAAATTTTCATAAAAACTTTAGAAATTGCAAAATTAAAATTAAATACCTAAATATGCATGAAATACATCAAAATGGGATGGACATAATGGAAAATAGATGGAAAATATAAGGATTAAGTAAGTTTCCTTAAGCAAAAATAGACCAAAACTGAGGGCCAACATCTCCCCCTTGCTGATCATCAAGCATGTCGTCATGCTCGTTGCTTCCTTTTGGATCTTCTTACCCCTGCTGTGCATGTTGTTCTGGACCCTGATGCCTCTTGCTGTGCTGATTCTAACAAATAGTCCATCCCTGTGTCATGTTCTTCTTTATACAAAGTAGCCTTAACCTTCTGTTTTTCATATTTACTTTCCACATGTTCTTTTCCTTGAGCCATTTGAATGAATGCTTGCAAATTAGATCATTCTTCCTCTTTAATTTTCCTATTTCTTCAGATAAATTTTCATTCTCTTTAACCAACTTGGCATTATTCTTTTTACTTGCTTTGTTTTCCTTTTTCAAATGCTTTTCAAAAATCTTGTTTATTTCAAGTTGGTCTGTTAATTCTCTAATTTTGCTCAAGTGTAATTCCTTTTCAAGCTCTTGTGTGTTTTTCACAAATGATGTTGCTACCACATCATCAAAATAGGAATCTTTCTCTAATGCTTCTTTCTTAATAATATCCTCTGCATATTTCTCTGTTGAACATGTGTCCAAAATTTGCAATTCCTAGTCCCTGCTACTTGTTTCAACTGGGCTCTTCTTCCTAAACCTCCCAGGAATGGACATGATGGATGTTTCATTTTCAATCATGACTGTGTTGGTTCGCTTCTTAGCTCTAGTTCTGGGATAAAAAGGTGAACTCATCATACCCTTGGTTTCCTGTTCTACTTTGTTTTGTTCCTCAATGACTTGTTCCTTATATTAGTTTTGGTTCAAAAACTCCCTCCAAATCATCCCCTGAGTTTTTACTTGATATTCTACCAAAATTTTTATCAACCCTTGATGGTAAACTTGTGCTTCTTTTGGCTTGTTTTCATTTTTGACTAATTCTATCATATTTAGGAGGCTTCAAAAGAGGAAATATGGTAGGTTTAGCTTGACCTCTCCTTTAATGTGTTGAAGGAGTCTAATATGATACATATGTGCCACACTGTATCTCCTATCACAAGTGAGGAATTTTTGAATAATCAAAACCAGTTCTCCCCATGGTTCATTGAACCACTCCCTGGTTATACCTTTGGCCCTGCCAAAGGTTCCCTTTCTATTTTTCTCCAGGAAGAAAGTCCAGGCTTTCTTCTTGAAATGCAAACCCTTATGATTATTTTCTCCTATCATTGGAAGGTTCAATGCTTGTGAAATGAATTCCTGAGTCACTGGAATTATTATGTTTCCTACTCTTGTTTTCTCCTAATTATAATTGTTCACAAATTCTCTTGTATTTTCCTCACTGTGGCCATTGAATTTTTGTGAGAAGCCTATAAGCCCTGCCTCATATAACTTTTCTATTATTTCTTTCTTCCAATTTTCTATTTGAAATCTCGACTCTACCCTGGTTGTCATAGTCTCTGTAAACCATTAGATATAGGCTTCTGCTGTCATTAACTTCATCTTTAATAATGACAAATAACAATCATTGATTCATAAAAATCTTTTCTGGTTCAGTTCATAGAAGCTTACCTTTTCCTTTGATGCTCTTTTAAAACAATTAAATCAATCTATTTCGGCCTTCGTCTCTTTCTTTGCAGCAATACTATCTCTGTTTCAATACCCTGTTTTATTCATGCAATCAAACATTCTTCTTTATACACCTCTGTAAAAAATTGAACTCTGTTTTGTAATGGAAATATATAAAAAAAAACAAAGATCATGTTACCAATTTCTCCCATAATCTCCTGCTATCAAAGTCAGACTAGTTTTTTTATTCACTGAGTTTTACTATGTATACATTGACATGAAACACTTCACTGCTGTAATCAACGAATTGCAAACCTTGTACTCTATTTTTATTGATCATTTCCATTATATAATCAAATTAAACTCTTTTTTTTTTTTTAATCACACTATCTGATCATAAATAAAAATGAACAAGTGTAGTTGTAAACTTGGCTGGCTTTACGTTTTACAAAGGCTACACATTTCAAAACTACACAAAATTCCTCATTCATGCAATCAAAATTTATTAAGAGACTCTATTTCAGAATTTCGTGGAAGATTTGTCTCTCTCAGCCGAGTTTTGTTTCATTTTCCTCCTTCCTACAGTTAACAAAACGTTCATAATCTTGAATCTATGTCACAGTCCCATTAAAACCACTGCATGTGCATTAAACTTCACTTATAAACACTTCATTTTAGCTGCAAACTTGGCAATTTTATAGAGTATACCTAACTGCTGTTGAAGTGTTGTAATCCCTTGATTTGTGGCCCACTTAATTGCATTCCATATCATTTCTTAGCCCATTTAACAGTGTTTTGAACGCCCCTGTTTGGTGACTGACGGCATAAACAAAAAACTTCATAAATGATAGACAATCTTATTGAAAGATTTCTGCGAAAAGGATCCCGATATTTCCTCTGCAATCCACATCGTATTAAATAAACGAATTGGATTTTACTTACCTCAGTTCTCTATGAGATTCTTGATAACTGACTCCACTTCCTCCATCAGTGTACCCTTCTTATCTCTCCATGTCCTCAGTGCTCTATTTCGACTTTCACTTCCTCTGTCAAAACGTTTTACTTCCCTCAACTGCTGGACAATGGCATCTACCATTTTCTTCAGCCTCTCAATAGCTGTGATGGCCAAACATTTATGGTTCTGAGCTTCAACAATGGCGGAGCTCTTTTCTGTTGAACACACAGGGTTTATTTCTCTGTTGTTTCAAAATGTTTTGACCGTTTCGCTTATTTGGTTGATGTCCTTTTGACTGGTATGCTGTGTATAATCTTCATTGGACAATGCCCTCGTGGTCGTCCCTTTGATTAAATGTTGTGAATATACCATCGAACTGATAAATGGAACTGTTTGTAATTATTTGCATCGTGTTGTCGACACCATATGGTTTATTATTTCTACATTTGCATTCAAATTATGATTTTAGCTCAGGTTATGCTTGATTCATTTGAAGCCGTCCTTCAATCCAGTCGTGGCTATCCTCCTGCATACCAACTCACCATGCCATGACTGTCATATGTACATTACTTCGTTACCACGTCGATTGCATGACTATCATATGTGACTTCACCGATTATGCATTCATCATATTTTTCATTAGGTTTGCAATGCATTACCACCAGCTTTACCATAATGACCTTACACCATTGCATCATATTTCCATAAAGTTTGCTATGATAATATCGTATCACCCTTTGCCATGATATGTGTAATACATTAATCATTTTGATTTCGTATTTTCTTGCAATATATTTCATAATGTACATATCCCTTATGTTTTACAATGTATCTCTTTAATTTTAAAATGACCATTTAGGTCATGTTTAAAATTATCTCCATAGTGCTAATGTTTGATTTGTTTGTGCAGGTTCAACTGTTTGCATCCTTTTTAATCCCTTTTGCTTTGAGGAAAAATACTTAGGGTTATGGAATGTTAGAGTCATGGAATTAAATATAATATGTACATAGAATTAGGTATAGGGTAAATGTAGAATGTAAATGTAGGATATACATAGGATAATGGGTATAAAATAATGGGTATAGGATGAAGGTAATGGAATGAATATGCATTCACGTACTAATCTTAATTTTAACAAGCTCTAAAAGTTTCTAAAAAAAATTATGTTGGCTTATTGGGCCCTGACCCAGGTTCGGAAGGGTTATTAGGCAAAGAAATCCCGTAGCTACTGGCCCTTTTGGCAACAGCTCGTGAAGTGCGGACTGAGGTCTCACTCGAGGTAGCGGGGGAGGGTGCTGGAACTAGGTTTCCGCACCCTTAGGATGGTTTGATGTGGTCTAGAGGGGTTGCGAACCGTTCTGTGGCCTCGTGCCACTCTATATTAGTATCGGGATTCTGCGCGGGTGTACTTTCTTATTTAATGAACTTATTACGAGTCTGATCTTCTTGTACAGTATTTAAACAAACATTTAACCATAAAACCTAGTGTGCGCAATCTTAAAAAGATATAAATTCTGATAACAGATGCATAAACCAGAATACAACAGATCCGCAATATTTTAGAAACAACTTATCTTTATTAATATCTTCTTTCCAGTACAACCTTCTTTCTGCCCTGCGCACACAGCTGCAGGGGTCTGCGCACACAACTGCAGACTCTATCAGGCCTCCGTGCACACAACTGTGAAGCCTCTATCTACCCACTGACACCCTTTACTCGAACTTACAGACGCATAATTTTGATTACTTTCACCAACCCATAATACATCAGAATGAATCTAGAACCAAAAACTGCTTTCTACCCTTAGAGCCTCACTCCATTTATACATTCCCATGGTCCGCAAACCATGCACAGACCAACCTACTTCCTATTATTCTATATTATTTTTGGGCGGACAACCCCTTGACTCGACCTACTACATTTTGCGCTTCGCGCATTTCAGAAATTTACAATATTATTTCCCAAACTTCTAGGCTTTAAGCCCCAAAACTATTACGTAGGGCCTCTGCTACCCAATAGGCCCCCAACATAATCATCGTGACTTGTCCCGAGTCACCTATCGGTGTGGCGATACGCACTGCCTAGGCTTTGCAGTCCACCATCCCTGTGAGTGACACACTTCGTGCTGCTGCTCCCTCTTTGTCTCCTGCAACTCTTCTGCTAGCTCCTGCTCCATTGCCTTCAGTAATTCGCGCAACCGATGATGCTCATTCTACTCTGCTTGGTTAACACAGAGCACCCCCTCATAGGATTTTAGCTCAAACTGGGGTGCCATGTACGGGAATTCTTCGTGCCAATGCAGCAAGTCTCCAATTTCTAGTCGCCTATACGCACTTTCTTCTGCAGCCTGTGTTGCAATTTTGCAAGACAATTGCTACTATATGCGAGATCCCAATCTTCAAGGTGTGTAAGAGATGAAATATTAACTGAAATTCCATCATTTGGCTTCGTATTTATAGGCTTTCCCTTATCTTTGATGGTTCGTTGGCCAACCCCAGGGTTAGGCAGCAACATCCAGACCAGTTCTGCTTCGTGTCTAAGAATTTCCAGCACATCCCCGACCATTGGTGCTAAACTGTGCGTGGTGCCCATGACCATCAACACCATACTATCTAGAAAGTCCTGTATCGCCATTCGTCATATCACAACCCTTGGGCTTACTCCTTGTAAATAATGAACAACTCCATCTTGGTGGGGAGGCACAATAGCTGACTTTCCTCAAAGTTGCAGATCGTTTGGCTAATGCCCCCTGTGATATATGTGTTTAGAAATTAAAATTCGTCAGTTCCCTCCTTTTTTTATGCCGTAATGTTAAGCCTGTGGTAGATTGTTCCAGATCTGGTTCATACCGCGTCTCTTAATTTCCCATCACCCACTCCCTTTTGCCATAACTTAGACATCTTATCATGAATAGTGTCAGCAATGGTCACCTTATTGCTTTTCCACGCAGTAGTGCAACCCCTTCTGTGCAACTGCGACCTTGGTAGCATACCAATTCTATGTGTCCATTTATTATTACACAGCTTCCCCACAGACTGCTTTAACGTCCCGTGCTCTCTTTCAACTGCCTGGAGCGGTGAGATTTTCCTTCGGTCAGTTAGTCATGTGGTTGGCCCACCCTTGTAGAGCTTCAGGCGACTGCCATTTACTCTGCTTGGGAAAGGTTCTCCATTCAGCTTGGCAAGTTGGAACGCGCCCCCATCTGTGACTTCTTGTACTATATAGGGCCCCAACCAATGCATTCAAAGCTTTATAGGGAATTTCTCGAACTTGCTATCGTAGAGTAATACTAGATCATTTTCTTTGAATGTGCGCATCTTGATATGGTGATCATGCCAAGATTTTTCCCACTGCTTCTGTACCTGCTGATGGAATCCTGCCAGAAACCATTCCTCCTCAAGTTCTTCCAGTTGCGCAATCCTCTCTTCCAAAGCCGTGCGGTCTGCCATGCCTGTCGTCACTGCTATGCGAAAACTGGGTACAATGTATTCCATTGGCATGAAAGCTTCTTTTCCATAGACTAACCGGAAAGGTGTTTGACCCGTCAAATTCTTAAAGATTGTTCGATATGCCCATAACACGACAGGTATGTGAAAATCCCAATCATTCCGTTGTGCATTACATTCCTTTGTCAACGCAGTCTGCAAGATTTGTTGAAAGCTTCAACGGTCCCATTTGCCTATGGATGGTACAGTGTGCTTTGTTGATGATATATCTGGAACTCCTCAGTGAGTGCGCTGATAATATCATTCAGGAAGTGTGTTCCACAGTCGCTCATTAGTATTTTTGGATATCCAAACCGTGTTAACACATTCTTGAACAAAAATTTCGCTATTGTAGTTGTTGTGCAGTCCTTAACCAGCTGTGCTTCTGCCCATCGGGTCAAGTATTCTGTCGCAGTGATGATATAGAACGCCCCCGTCTTTCCTGGAGGCGTGATAGGCCCTACAAATTCGATTGCCCATTTCTTGAACGGTTGTAGCGTCATCTGTGGCTTGAGTGTCATCTCATCCCTCCATGATGGTTTCCCCGTTCGTTGGCATACACCTCAAGCCCGACAGTATGCTTTGGAGTCTTGATGTAGAGTTGGCCACCATAGTCCTGTGCGAAGAATCTTTTGTGCTATGGTGCATCCTGCATAATTTCCTCCTGCAACCCCCCCATGTGCTTTGGCAAGGATCTGTCCTTGCTCAAATTTTGGTACATATCTACGTAATATTTCATCGTTGCCCATTTTGTAGAGGTGTCCTGCAATAACAATAAAGTTTGTTGTGTGTATCACCAGTTCCTTCTTTTGCTGAACCGAATACCCTTGTGGTGCAGTTCCTGTGGTTAAGAAGTGGATTATATCCTCAAAATGGCCATCCGCGATGCGTACTGCATAAAGCTGAGCATTAGGTAGTCTTTCCTCCAGGTTTGTGGGTTCTTCACCATTCCCAATTCGAGGCAAGTGATCTGGGCCTGCGTTTAGATACCCTGGCTTTACGATGACTTCAAAATCATATTCCTAAAATAATAACAACCATCTACAAATGCG
>APFE031310980.1:0-45773 GCA_000404065.3 Pinus taeda | reverse complement strand
CCCCCCCCCCCCCAACACAGGCTTATTCACTAGGTATTTTAGCCTAGAGTGATCAGTATACATCTTAAAGTGTCCTCCGAGTAGGTAGTGGCAGTATTTCTGGAGCGCGTATACCATCGCCAATCCCTCACGCTCAATAGTGGAGTAGTTCTTCTCAGCTTTGGACAATAATTGACTTGCGAACAAGATTGGGTGATCAATTCCTTCCACTCCTTCCTGTGTGAGTACCACACCCAGCGCGATACACGATGCGTCAACATGCACATGAAATTTGATGTCCCATTTTGGAAAGACCAATATAGGAGCTGATGCCATCTTTTCCTTGAGCGTTTCCAGACTTTTGTTACATTCCTCATCCCAACAATAAGTAGCATCCTTTTTCAACAACTGTTCCATCGGTGCCGTAATCTGCGCATAGCTCTTGATGAACTTTTGATAGTAACCAATGTGTCCTAGCGTGGCGCGCAACTGCTTGAAACTTCGCGGCGCTTGCAGATTTAGTATGACAACAATCTTCGCCGGGTCTACCATCAGGCATTTCTTATAAACCACATGGTCGAGCAAGTTCCCAAAGGGGACGAGGAAAGTACACTTCTTTATATTTAGCACAATTTGGTGCTGTCGGTAGGTATCCAACATTAACCGTAAACTTGCGGTATGTCTCTTAACTAGCCCAAATACGGTCCAATCATCAAGATATATCTCTAAGAACTTATGCATAAATTCCTTGAATGCAGCTACCACAACATGCGAGAATATCGTCGGTGCATTCTTTAGTCCAAAGGGCATCACCGTATACTGAAAACAACCCCATTTGGTAGTGAAAGTTGTTTTACTCCTATCCTCCGGCGCAACCTTGAACTGGTGGTATCCTGAGAAACCGTTCGTAAAGGAGTAGGCTTCCTGTCCCCCAACATTTTCCATAACTTCATCTATAAATGGTGTTGGGAATGGATCATTAACACATGCATTGTTGAGCTTCCTGAGATCCACACGGATTTGTATTTCTCCCTTCTATTTTTTCTCCTATACAACCATAAGAATTACCCAGTCGGATTCCTCTATTGGTTAATTATTCCTACTGCAAGCATTTTATCCAATTCTTTGTGGACCTTTTCTTTATATTTTGGATTCAACTAATAGGGCTGCTGCTTGACTAGCTTCGCATTTGGCTTCACAGTTATCTTCATCATCCCTAGGTCACCGAGGATTCCTTTTAGCTCCGTGATTTTGGTCGGGAATAAATCCTGATATTAGTGAAGTAACTCGACAACCTTATCCACCGTTGCATCATCCCAATAGTCCCCAAGTGTTGCATACTTTGGTTCCTCCTCCGTGTCAATGTTCACTTGTTTTTCTTTTAGCGGTGCGGTGATGTCGGGGTCCTCGATTGCTGGTTCGCGCACTTCACGACTCCCCTCTGTTTCTGGGATAGTGATGCTTTTGGGATCATCCTCATCCTCTTCGATCTGTATGTTGTAACATTCAAGGGTCAGACTCAGCTGGTGTGACCAGTCTGGCTGCACTATTTCTTCCGGTTCCACTAGTACTTTGAAAATGGCGGCCTTTACTACTTGCAACGCATCGTCAACAGTGTCCATCCATTGGTCATTGAATAAGAATATTAATAAAATCCCTTTGCGCTAGATATCCCATTTGCCTGTACCATGTCAGAGCTCTGTTTCAGTGTACCAGTTCCTTGGGATGACATCAAGGGAATGATAAAATAAGTGTACCCACTCCGGTTGAGGCTCTTCTCCATAGGCTTGGACCCATCTGGTAAGGTGCATGCGCGGGTCAGCACGCCCATCGTATTTCTCAATTATTCATAATTTCGGCTTCTCAAATCTTAGCTGCATCATGCGCCTGCAGTGGCACCAATCTTCGAAGGTTCCTTCATGTGTTCCCCACCAACGCGCAGGCGTCGCGTGCAATGCCCATCTCCATGCATCGAACCGTTAGTGCTCTGGTACCACGCTTTCAAACTTGGTCAGGAATTCATCTACTACTCTCAGCCCATTATACATCGACAGTTCACGATCCTGAGCTCTTATGCAATACAGTGACCTAGTCATCATATTGCAGTTTAACGTGGTTACTCTAGTCAACCGATTATGCTACCGCTCCTCTTCCTCATCTGAAACTTCAGTGTATGACTCTACATGCCCCCACGATATTCTTCCTTCCACAGTTGGATTGACCCAATCTTGATTTCGTCAAGTAATCTTGTAGATACAATCCAATTCATCATCACTTCCTTCGTCGCGCACGGGTTTACTGTAACGCGGTCCTTCAGCCAGATCTAGCGGAATGACTACGCGGAGTGACTTCTTCTCAAATATCATTTTCCACTTCTTTAAATTAATAACCCCATTCATCGTGGATTTTAGACATCTCTGCTTTATATCTTTTGACTTAGTTATTAGAGAACCCACAGTAAAAACCATTTTTTGTCAACGTTTTAAATCCCAACTAGGATCCATCATTAGGACTTCTTGAATGTTGATAGTAGAAGAGCTTAACCGAGATATTTAAATAGTTATGAGGAAAGTTGATTTAAGGATGAGATAAAGGTCAGCTTGATTAATAATATTTATTATTATCTTTCTAAGTTTTTTTTTTTTGTAATTTTTTTGAATAATGAGTTAATTTAATTAATTTTTAAGGATTAAAAATTTATTATTAAATCCAAATTATTAATGGAATATAAATAAATTACTTATCTTAATCTTAATTCAATACTAATCTAATATAATATAACTAAATCTTAATTATTAATTATTAATTAATAATAGTTAATGGTTTATATAATATAACTAAATTTTAATTATTAATTATTAATAAATAGTTAAATTAATTAAAAATTCTAATTAATAATCAATAATAATGATTCATATATAATAGAATATTATTATCGTAATTATATTGTAAATATTATAATTAATATTCATTACTAATTATTAATTACTAAAATAATGCTAATTATATAATAATCTTTATTATTTAATAATGATTAAAAATAATACAATTATTTAATAATTATTAATAGATTTTAATTAATAATTGATAATAACAATTCATAATAATAATCAATGATAATAATAATAGTTATTATCCTAATTATTATCATAAATGTTATAATTAAATAATAATAATTATTAATATTATCATACTTAATAGTTTTTGAAAATTATTATTAAGAGTAACAATGATTTTAGTACTACTACCTATTAGAAGAGGAGAGGGAGAAATCTATCCATTGAGCGCTATATCTGAGATGTATTGGTGATCTTAATTTCTCTAATTAAGGGAAGCCAACTTCCACTAATCTCAACACCATTTTCCCTGTTGAGATTATGTGGATGTTTGATAATCTCAAGAGCTTCTCTAATCTTTCACCTATGATGTTGTTCTTCTCTTGCAACAATTGAGGAATTTTCCAAACATATATGGTGCTTAGTTTTTGAGGAATGCTCTGCCAGGGTTGAGTCTATCCCTAACAACGCAGAGTAAGGGCTACTTTCATCCAGGATTTCTATTACCTCAAAGTCCGTTTGGGTGCTCACACCTTCTATATCTACTGTAATTCCTTGTAGTCTTCCCATTGGTAGGATCTTTTGTTTGTTTGCCATCTGCAATTAAATAGGAGACAATTGTAGTTAGGGCTTGCCCATGCGCTCCCAAGTCTGTTTAGGTAGTACATTTGCATCTGAGCTTAAGTCTAGAATGATCTGATCCATCTCATAGTCGCCAATCTGCGTCGTTCATCGCATTTCCCATCCAGTACGCGAAGCATGCTTCCCCAATTTTTGGACCATGCGAGGTTCACCCGATCCTGCGCACCTAGTTATCAACTCTTGTAATCCTTTAACGACCCTATTGTCATGAAGCAATTTCATGCATGTCTCTAAAAAGGTAGTTAGCATCGAGGAATCCATTTCTGGCTTAGGTTGATCCTTACTACCTAGGGTAGAGACCTCCGTGAAGCTCTTATTAGCTTCCAGACATGTCTCCTTGCGAACCCCTGCATCTTCCTTGGTTAGTTTCCCCTTATCCTTCCCTATGGCTGTGCCACTTCTGAGCATCATGTTGACGTTAGGGTCTTCCTCATGCGGTTTGGACCTCATCATCTGGATGTTCTGCGTTGCCGTAGGTTGTGCTGCCCTTTTCTCACGAATCTGCACTATCAGTGTGGGGAAATCTATCATTTCATGATCGAACTGCTCGAAGTAGGGGCATGATATTTTGGTCGGGTTGGTACAATCTCACACGTAGTGCCCTGCTCCTCTGTAGTTGTAACAGATTAGATGCCCATGGTCCCTTCCTTGCCCCATTCCTCCCCGTCCTCGTCCTCACCCTTGGAACCCACCACGCGCTATTGCCACGGCTGGATCCTGATGTCATGCCTCAGTCTGCATCCTATAGGCAGGGGTGCGATCCATCAGTAATTCATAACTATGACAGTCTTGTTTATCGTGGTCCACCAATCTGCAAAAATTGCAAAACAGCTATTAGGGGGTCTGGGTAAACTTTTGTAGTAGGTGAAAGTTGTCCGTGTTGTGCTTTCTGCCCACCTGACAGATTCCGCACCAGAGCAAGGGTGTCGTGCTTGGCCCTTATTGTGCCTCTAGTCGCAATGACATTGGTCCCCCCGGTGTCAAGTAGTTTGTGAATATCGGACAATGATCCTTATCGTGGCCCTGGCCTTTACACTTTACACACCACACCTCTTCGTGCACTTCTGGCCTGGGTGCCTTCTCTTGTTTTAGATTTTGCATTTCCAAGCATAGATTTTTTATTTGTGTGTGGATCTGCTGAACTCCAAACCCAGAATCTTGTATTGGAGTCTCATGCAACCTCATCGCTATTTCTAATGCTTCAGCCTGGGTCAAGATCTTCTGTTGTGATATCGCTATCCTCAGGTGTGGCGTTAAAGACACCACAAACAACACACGGTGTTGTTCATCTGTTAGTGTCATGTTAGCTTCTCGGATCGTACCCTTCAATCTCTGATCCAGATCCCAAGGGGTTTCCCTGGCAGCATCATGATCTCCTTGAATCCTATAATCGTCTACATTTCTGATTTTGGCCGACTAAACTCCTTTTTTAGCACATCCTGGATCTCTGCTATTCCAGCATTGGGATGATCCCTACAATGCTTAATATACCAAGTTATCACCCGATCTTATAGTGCACTTACCAGGGTAGCCTTTTTAATATTATCATCCGTAACTCCGTGCGCTTCCCACACTGCCCTTACTACGAACCGAGAATGTTCTAGATCTTCACTTCCTGATCCTTTGAATACGGGAAACTTGATCACATTCGCCATGCTAAACTTCTGGTTTGCGTGCAAGTGTACTAAGGCCACCTACGAACTCGTACTGCTTCTGATCCAATCAATCTTCAATCTCTTTCTTCATAGGGTTCCAAACTCCTGACATCAACCATCCCTTAGGTAGATCCCGGTCTCGACAACGGAACCATTTGTTGGCTTATTGGGCCCTGACCCAGGTTCGAAAGAGTTATTAGCCAAACAATTCCCATAGCTACTAGCCCTTTTGACAACAGCCCACGGAGCACGGACTGAGGTCTCACCCGAGGTAGTAGGGGAGGGTGCTGGAACCAAGTTTTCACACCCTTGGGATGGTTTGATGTGGTATGGAGGGGTCGCGAACCATTCTATGGCCTCGCGCCACTCTATATTAGTATCGAGCTTCCACGCGGGTGTACTTTCTTATTTAATGAACTTATTACGGGTATGATCTTCTTGTACAGTCTTTAAGCAAACATTTAACCATAAAACCCAGTGTGTGCAATCATAAAAATATATAAATTCATATAACAGATGCATAAACCAAAATACAACAGATCCGCAATATTTGAGAAACAACTTATCTTTATTAATATCTTCTTTCCAGTACAACCTTCTTTCTGCCCTATGCACACAGTTACAGGGGTCCACGCATACAACTGTAGACTCTGTCAGGCCTCCATGCACACAGTTGTGGAGCCTATATCTACCCACTGACACCCTTTACTCAAACTTATAGACGCAGAACTTTGATTACATTCACCAACCCATAATACATTAGAACAAATCTAGAACCAAAAACTGCTTTTTATCCTTAGAGCCTCGCTCCATTTATACATTCCCATGGTCCACGGACCATGGGCAGACCGACCTACTTCCTATTATTCTATATTATTTTTGGGCAGACAACCCCTTGACTTGACCTATTACATTTTGCGCTCCATGCGTTTCGGAGATTTACAATATTATTTCCCAAACTTCTAGGCTTTAAGCCCCAAAACTGTTATGTGGGGCCTCTGCTGCCCAACAAATTCGAATTTGCAAGAGCAAAATTTTGTACTCACAATACTTGTACTTCCCTGACAATATTGGATGATGTCTTATGCTCCTTGGCAATATTGGATGAGGTCTTCTAATCAAATGTCTTAGATAGATTGAATCATAGAATTTATTTCTTCCTTCTGTTCTAACATTCTTCATTGATTCTGGTTCTTTGATTGCCGATGCTATTCAGGTCCCTCTGCAATTGATTCATAATAACTCAGGTCCCAACTTTCATGCACATTTTTATGCAATATGTACATGTTTTTGCTAACATTTCAGGTCCCTTTGCAATTAATTCGTAATAACTCAGGTCCCTACTGTCAGTCCCTACTATCATGCAACGTATACATGCTTTTTTAACATTTTAGGTTCATGCAATATATACATGTTGTTTTCTAACATTTCAGGTCCCCAACTGACATTGGTTTCAAAAATATTTCAGGTCCCAACTGTCATTAGCTTCAAAAATATTTTAGGTCCCAACTGACAGTGGTTTCGAAAATATTTTAGGTCCCAACTGACATTGGTTTTAAAAATATTTCAGGTCCCAACTACGAACAATACAAGTTCCGTCGTCAATTTTAGCTGCACAACTAAATTTCTTGTGTGACCTTCCCCCTTGCTTATCTGAAGACTTGTCCTCAAGTCATGTTTATGTGGAGGATTTTCTACAAAAAAAAGTTGTTATAAAAGTAGAAAAATAAGTTGTGAATTCATACAGTCCAAAACAAGTTGGTTTTCCTCTATGAATTCTTGTTTGCTTGGTGCCAGTTGCCTAGTTTTCACTAGCAAACTTTTTATTTTTGTTATTTTATTTTATTATTTATTTATTTATATTTTTTATTCTTCTGGAGTACTAGAAGATACATGGCTATGTTGTTCCATTACTTCCAGATCTGTCTCTTGTATCAGTTATTTCATAAATTCTTCTTTATTGATAGGCTTATTGTAAACTTTAAGCCTATGTCCATTTACCAAAAATGATGTAGATTCTTCATCAACTGTTTTGATTTGAACAGCTCCATTATCAAAGATTTCCTCTATCTCATATGGCCCTAACCAATGTGTTGTGAACTTAGCCTTGAAATCTTTGAATTTGGAGCCAAACGATGCCCAGTCTCCTTTGTTGAATGTTTTGTTCTTGATGAATCTGTTGTGCCATTTCATTCTTTGCTGCTATACCAATGTTGTGTGTTCTATTCCCTGTTGTCAATGTTCATCTAGTTGGTTTAATTCCATTATCCACTGCTGTTGTGATTCAAACAGTTCTAGTCCTAGTTCTGCTGCCAACTTAAATGTGTGTATCTGAAATTCTATGGGCAGTAAGACTTCTTTTCTATACACTAACTAGTATGGACTAAACCTAGATGTGTTTTTCCATGTTATTCTGTATGCCCATAGTGCATTTCTTAACTTTTCTGACCAGTCCTTCCTATTCAACTGTACTATTTTTGTCATTATGTTTTCTAGGAATTTATTTGTTGCTTCAACTTGTTCATTTGCCTAAGGATGATACAGTGTTGATTTCCGGTGCTTTACCTTATACTTTTCCGTAACATCCTGAACAAGTTTTGAAGTAAACTGTGCTCCCTGATCAGTTACAATCTATCTAGGCATGCCAAATCTCACAAATATTTCCTCAAAGAGGAAGGTGACCATTGTATTTTCTATTGCCTTTGTGACTGCTTTTGCTTCCACCCATTTAGTTACATAATCTGTACATACCAAGATGTACTTCTTTCCATTTGATGGTGGATTTATTGGTCCCACAAAATCTAGAGCCCATTGCTCAAATGGTTCTATGAGAATTTGTGGTTTAAGTGGCATCTCATCTATACTATTGGTCTCCCTATTCTTTGGCAACTGTCACATCTCTTGACATAATCCTTGGAGTCTTTGAAAATTGTTGGCCAATAGTAGCCCAATTTCAGCACCTTATAGGCTGTTCGCTTGTCTGCGAAATGACCACCAAAATGTTCATCATGACATGCTTTCAAGATTTCTAATATCTCATCTTCTCTCACACATTTTCTTATTATTAAATCTGAACTAGTATAAAACATATCACCATTTATCCAACTATATCTAGAGCTTTCTCTAATGATCTTTCATTTTTGTTTCTTTGAAAATTGAGTTGGAAATTTTCCAGAGGATAGATAGTTTGCCATGTCTGCAAACCATGGTGTTCTTACCATTACTGCAAACAAATGTTCATCTGGAAAGTTATCTACAACAGGATTTGGATCGTTGGGTGTATGTAATCTTAAAAAAAATCGACCACTTGATTGTCTTTCCCTGGTCGATCTTGAATTGTAATGTTAAATTCTTGCATTAACAGTAACCATCTTGTTATTCTTCCATTTGTGATTGATTTGTTCGTTAAGTATTTGATTGTTGAATGGTCTGTATGAATGAATACTTGGTATCTTGTTATGTAATGCTTGAATTTGTTTATTGCATGTACTACAACTAACATTTCTTTTTTTGTGACTGTGTAGTTCAATTCTGCTGGTGTTAAGTTTTTGCTTATGAAGTATATAACATAATTGAACAGGTTTTCCTTTTGTCCAAGCGATGCACCTATAGCAGTATCAGATACATCAGTTGAAATATGAAATGGCAAAAACCAGTTTGGTCCTCGAAGAATGGGTGCAATTGATACTTTTTCCTTCAATTTCTGAAATGCATTTTGACAATGATTTGTCCATTGGAATTCAACATCCTTTGCTAGTAACTTGAATAGAGGTTGTGCTATTTTGCTAAAGTTTTCTATAAATCTTCTATAATAGCCTACATAACCCAAGAAACTCCTTACCTCCTTTTGAGTTGTAGGTGGCATTAAATTCACAATGACTTGTATTTTAGTTGGATCCACCTTAATTCCTGATGAGGAAATATGGTGTCCCAAAACTATCCCTTCGGTTAACATCATGTAGAATTTTTCATTACTCAAGGACAAATTTGTTTCTATGCATCATTTTAAATTTTTTTCAAGATTATTTAAGCAATTGTCATATGTGTTTCCATATACTGTGAAATCATCCATATAGACTTCTACACATTCATGGATTAGATCAACAAATATTGCAAGCATTGCTCTTTGGAAAGTTGCAGGTGCATTACATAGTCCAAATGGAAAAAGATTATATGCATAGGTTCCCCATGGGTAGGTAAATGTTGTTTTGTCCTGGTCTTCTGTTGCTAATCTAATCTGATTATACCCACTAAACCCATCTACAAAAGAGAAAAATTTCTTCCCAGCTAATGAGTCTAGAACTTGGTCAATGAATGGTAACGGAAAATGATCTTTTAATGTTGCTTTGTTCAATTCCTTGTAATCCACACATATTCACCACTTCCCATTTTTCTTTGGTACAATTACCAATGGAGAAACCCATTGACTATCTAAAATAGGATAGATGAACCCAACTTTAAGTAGTTTCTGCAGCTCTTCCTTCACTATTTCTTTCATCATGGGATTCATTCATCTTTGAGGTTGTCTTACTGGTTTAATCTATTCATCTATATAGATGTGGTGAATACATGTATTGGGATGAATTCCTTGCATATCTGTATAATCCCAGGCAAAAGCTTTTGAATATTTTTGTAATAATTCCTTACCTCTTTTTCTTGTGACGATTGTAAATGGTTACCAATGTTCAAATGTTTTCCCGGATATATCTCAATAGTTTTTGTTGTTGAATTGGTAATTGTGTTTACAGGAAAAATGTTTGTAAAGGATTCTTGCAAGGATTGGATTGTACAAGTTTCCTGAAAACAATGATTCAAAAGATTTCTTGCAGCTTCATATTGAATCTCTCTAAGCTGCTCTAACATATTTGGTTTTGAGATGAAAAGATCCATTAAATCTTCATTCTCTTCTTCTTCTCTAAGATCAAAGACTTGATTGATACTTAGAATTGATTTAATTTGATGTTGATCTTGTTCCTCAAGCATTGATTCTAAAGAAGGTGATTGTGTAGGAGAATAAAGTGTAATGTGTTTCCTTTCATCTCCATGTGCAATAATCATATTTCCAGATCTGCATCCTATAAAGGCATCAACAATGGCTAACCATGGTCTGCTTAAGATTAGAGGATGTCCTCCCAAATTTGTTTTTGGCTGCAAGATGAGGAAGTCAACAGGATACTCCCATGAATCCAAAGAAACTATAATATCTTCTAGTATTCCTTCTGGTACAACTTTAGATCTATCTACTAACTCTAAGATTGTAGAAGTAGATCTAATGTTGTTTAAATGTAGATACTTCATTGTCTCCATAGTCATTACATTTATAGCAAATCCTGAATCTATCAATGTGTTTGGAACTTGGAAATTATTTATTGAAATAGTAACCATAGGGATACCAGGATAAATATATTTTTCTACTGTTGTTTTCGTGGACATGAGGCTTGCTAGTTTTCCAATGACTTGAATTGTAGTAGGATCCTTCTTCTTTTTACCAGTTTTCTTGATGCATAATTCCTTTATTGTTTTAGCATATATTGGTATTTCTTTGATTGCTTTCAATAAGGGAATTTTTACAAAAACATTTTTCAATTCATCCAAAATGTCAAATTCAGGAAGGTTCATTTCAATTTGCTACTCTACTAACATCTCAGGGTAGGGTGGTGTTTGAGTTATAATAGTTTTTCCTTTCTGATTTTTTTTTTTCTAAATGTGATGTTTCAGGTTGTTCTCCTTGCTCATTTGGCTCTTCTATGATCGGAGGAAAAAATTTTAAGCACCTTTCAGACCTTAAATAGACATCATTTATGGGAAGAATAGAATATGTTAGAAAATATGTTGCTTCTTAAATATTGTATGCAGGTTTATCCATTTTATTGCTTGGATTTGCCACTGGCTGGGCTAGTAATTGAGTTGGTTTGGGCTGGTTTGAAGGTAGTTGTAATTTTTGTGGTTGTGTTAGTAGTAGTGGAGAATTCTGTTGCGGAAATGGCATGGATAATGGATATGCAGAATTCTATTGTGGAAATAGCATGGATTGCGAATATTGTTGGTATGGAAATGGCTGTTGATATTGTTGTTGGTATTGTTGAGGTGTCTGATTTCCATAACCATATCCCCTCCAACTTTGTGCAGGTTGGCTTTAATATTGTTGTGGAGGCCAAGCTTGCCAAGGCATTGGAGTATTCCAAGAATTTTAAGGTGGATACTGATATTTTTGTTGAGGGAATTGTTGTATATTTTGTTGAGGAATCCTTGGTTGCCAAGGTCTTCTCGGTGCCGCATAATAGAAACCTTCTATTCCTTGCACTTCTTCCATTGGATTCATTTGCAATTCCTTCAACCTTAGAAAATTTTCTGTTGAATGATTTTCTGTACAAAGACCACACACTTGGACACTATCTAAAGGACATTCTCTTAATGCATGTTTCTTTCTACATTTGGGACAAAAGATTGCTAAAATTTGTTCTTGTTCTTCTTTCTTTTTGTTTGCTTTTAGAGCATCTACTTGTGTCCATAATTTACTTAGGAGATCAGTTTTGAAGTTTTCTAGCAAGCTTCCTATCTCTACTCTTGTTACTCCTCCTGTTGCTGATTTTGCTACTTTTGAACTAACATCTCTTCTTCCAGTTTTTGATCTTCCTCTAGAATATTTTTGACATAAATTTGCAATTTCATTGAATGGAAAGTTTTAAATGTCACCATTTCCATTACATTCAGAATTTCAAGGTATTCATCCCTTATACCTTTGAGAAATATTGTTTGAATGGTGTCTTGGTTTAGAGAGTGTTGTTTAGATTTTTGTAGATTATATGCAAATATTTCTAAGTATTCTTCTAAAATCTCATCTTCTTGTTGTGTCATTATGAAAACATCCTCCTTGGAGTCCCTAGGCCTACAATAATCTTGATATTTTTAAAGAAAGATAGATTTCATTTCATCCCAAGAAGCTATTGTTTGCTCTCCTAAACCCATGAACCATTTTAAGGTTGCTGCTTTCAATGTAGCAGGAAAGAGACGAAGTTTGTGTATGTCATCGGTGTTTCCATAAGTTCTGCACAAGATATCAAATTCAAACATAAAGGAATCAGGATCTTCCGTTGACATTCCATAAAAATTTGATAATACAGAAGGTGGAATATTTTTCATTTTCACATCTTCTCCTAATACTACACTTGTATCCAATATTGGAAAGCCAAAAGTAGTTTCCTGATCACCACCATCTTCTTGTCTTTTCTTATCCTCTTCTCCTGTCCTATCATTTTCTCACTTTGCCTCTTCTTCTTTGTGTCTTCTCCACTCTCTTTGTTGTCTTTCATATTCAAGTCTTTATTTAGGAGTAAGAATAACAAATCCATGTCCCTCTTTTGCCATAGCTTCAATTGTTTCAATGTCAACTTGAGGTTCAAGTTGTTCAAAAATAGGTTGATCTATAGATTAAAAAATGGGATGTTTTTCTTTAACAATTTCTTTTTGTTTTCCTAAAGTAGGTGTTGTTGTTGAAGGTTGTTTTCTTTTCACCTCCTAGGATAACAAAGTTTGCCTTTCAATTAAAGTTAATCTTTGTTATGTTCTTTGTTTTTCTTCCAATTCCTCAATTGTTGGTTTACCAGCAACTGGTATTGTTATCTTTGATGGTCCTACTTCTATTGATGGGGGGTTTTGTTTAATAAATGTACCTTGACGATCTCTATTTATAGGCATAAAGAAACATAACCAAAAGAAATGTATTTTAACTAGTTTTTTTTATTTTTGTTTTACCAAATTTTTAGTGTTTTTGTTTATCTTTCTATTTGAATATGCTGATAATTGCCTCCCCGACAATGGTGCCAAAATTTTGAGATAATTTATTAACACAAATTAACACAAGTATTCATTATCAATCCAGGTTTGTAAAACTTGGAGGCAAGTCCACAGTATATGGATATCAGGTATAACCAAGCTTAGAAGATGAATTTTGAAGAAATAAAGAAGTAAATATTACAAATATAAGCCTATATTAACAATTTCTAACTCACTTTTGGAATGTAATAAAGATGAAGTGGCCCTTAACTTAAGAGATGCATTAGTGTCATTCTCTTTCAATTATCACTTAATGAATAGAAATAAAAAATCATGAATTAACAATAGCTTAAGATGCATAAATCAACAATGAAGGAGACACTTAACTTAAGAGATATTTGGGCCTTTTTCATCACAATTCATTCATCATTATGCTATCATTTGAAAACTTAAAATACATAAGAAAAACTGCTTGCATGTAAGAAAGGACAATTCTAGTTTTGACCTATCAATTCAATAGAAGGAGAATTCAACTTGAAAAATTTGTTGTCCCATCTTACTAAAGTGATAAACAAACTAAAATTCAATAATATAAATCATCACACATCAATTTATAAGCAAATCTGAAACAAAGCAAATAAACAAATTCTAAAGTAATTAGTTCATGGAAAATTAGGCTAATTTAACAATGAAGTGTACTTAGCTTGGAGTGGGAGCCCTCCACCCTTGCTTTTCACACTTGAGGTTGCTATTAAATGCTAAAATTTCAGTCACTCATCCACATTAATGAAAAACAAAATGAAATTAGAATAGGTTCTTCAAATTAATCTCCAAAATCCAAATGTCTCAGCATAAAGTTATACAAAAATTACATATCATAAGCCTTCAAAGTCTTGGCTTAAACAGAAGTTTATGAAACAAATTGATCTAAAGTCTTTCTAACAATCATATCTATTCATATCCATCTATCTAAGTTGAATTCATTTTATCCATCCCAAGAAATATGGACAATCCCATGAAATCACAAAACTGCCTTATTTCCTAGGGATTTTCTGGGTGACTAGTCATGTTTGACCAGCCTTGACCGGGCCTAATAAAGCTTGTTTTGACCGAACCAAGTAGAATTAGTTTAGTGATAATTCCCAAGCTTTCCATCCATGCATCTAACTCAAGCCCAAGTTTCCTACAAACATGTCATCCACATAGCTATTACGGGAATTTTTTATTCTATCAAAATTTGCACTTGAAATCAAATTTTCATAAAAACTTTAAAAATTGAAAAATTAAAATTAAATACCTGAATATGCATGAAATACATCAAAATGGGATGGATATAATGGAAAATATATGGAAAATATAAGGATTAAGTAAGTTTCCTCAAGCAAAAATAGACCAAAACTGAGGGCCAACATGAGCCTCTTTCCCAACTTGTCACCCAGTTTTGGTTCAGTCAGTGGATCAATATGCACTATCTTAGACTAGGGGTTTATTGGATTGATGTCGTCTTGTCATGAGTGGACTGCAGATGCATGTACTCTATCATGCAATGGAAAGATTATGAAGAAGGAAATGGATAAGGAGGACATGTTACAAGACACATGGAGTTGAAGAGAGAAGATGATCATCAAGTGAGAAGATGAAGGATCATTGGAATATAACAAAAGATGAAATATCAAGATCACATGGAAGACTCATCATCTACAAGTCATAAGGAGGAGGAAGAAGAAGAACATGCACCATATTTTCAAGAAGACACAAAAAAAGAAGAAACAAAGAATGGCTTGACATTGCCATGTCATTAGTGTCATGTCATGTATTATCATGGGTCATCATGTGCCACATCATTTTTTGGAATATGTAATTCAATATTGGAGAAATGTATTGTAAAGTGGATGTCCAAAGGACATGTACAAAATATGAAGAGTCATGTAAGTTTGAAAAGTCATGGGAAGTCAAATAGTCATGAGGGTAGTCAAAGAGTCATAAAAAAGGTGAAGCATCACCTCCCCATTGGTTATATATACACCCTCATTGTATGAGTAGAGGAGTTTTCACTTTGGCTCCTTCCGCAAGGCATTAGAGAGACAAACTAGTTCTTTTGGGGAGTAAGGAGTGGCTCCAATGCTCCACTGCTGGAGCTAGTTGTTTTTATTGTATACACATGTCTTGGAACTTTTTCATAGTATCATAAACCTTATGGCCAACACGTTCTTCATGCATGGATTATGTATATTTGTAAGACTATTATGTGAATGTTTGTAATTCATGTTTTCTTTCATCTATGATAAAGTAGACTGTAGTTGAAATATTTTGGTTATTATAGTACTTATCATATTGAAAGTATGTTGTAATGGTTATTATTGTTGTCACATCATCATGGACTATTCCATATTAGACAAATCTTCCTTTTTCTATTGGTTGCAACGACCATTGCATCTCTGTGGACTATTCCGCTTGATGCTAAACATATTCTTCTTGTTTATGTGTGTCTCTACTAGGGTGGTACTATTACCTCTCTCTTAGAGGCTCACTTCTCCTCCCCTTTTGCAGTGAAAGAACTTTGACACAGACATACAACTGGAAACTCACTAGGTACACCTCCCTTGCTTTTCGAAGGCATATTTGCACTCCTCTCTCTTGCTGATAGTTAGAGCTAAGGTAAATATGTAAGAATACATGATAGTTGGGTCGATACTCCATATGGGGATCCTATTTCAAATGGTGTGAGGTCTACTTGGGACTTCACATCGGGGAGACCCCCTGGTTGATGGATTTCCATCACCATCAATAGAATCCCTCCAAATTTCATAGAAAAATTGAGAAGCCTAGAGGTTGGTCATCAGAATTGCAAAGATAGTCATTTGAGACTCCTCAAAGCCCAATATGAGTAGGTTGAAATTAATGAAGTGATGTTGTAAGGTATACCAGAGATACAAAGACCACTATAATATGGATATACATCAGCCAAAGAGGGCATTAACCCCATTAAAATTCCAAAAATATGGGCCAACTACCAACTACATAAACAAAAATATTTGAGGAAGAGGCACATCAAGAAAGACACATCTAGTGATGATACCTCAACAAATACCTTTGATGATGATCTAGATGGATATTGGTGACCATCCACATACCCCACTCGCTGAAAGCATAAGTCTCCATCTTAGCAACTTTTCTATAATCGGGTCTTAAACTTTTGGGGCCATTTTGACGCCCTTAATGATGTTTGTTTGATGTGGCAATGGCCTAAATTATAGTCATTAGCAGAACCTCGGCCAATTGAAATGTGTAATTGTCAACTAGACCTTTCCAATGGGATATAGAGTGCTCTAGATGGATATTGTATGCAAAAGCTATGACCCTGGGAAGTTGATGTACCAAATAATCCTAGTGGGGCCCAAAAGCCTTTTGATGTTTCATCTCCCTTGTTTAGGTTTAATTTTTGTAGGGTTTCCTCATTGCTTTTGATGTTAAAAAGGGTCTTTCAGCCCCATTGTAACTCATTCTGGTGAAGGCGCATAACCGTCACATCTCTTCTTAGAGATAAGCTACCACCATTTGAGCTAGTTTGTTTCATTCTATAGTTTTGTAGTTTCAACACCTTCCATTTATTAATAAAAGTCAAGTTTCACTATAATTTGTGTTTTGGTTATAAATCTGTATTTAATTTTGTTCCCTTCATAAATGTGGATTAGATGAGGAGGAAAATAGTTCAAACACATTGTTTGTCTATGCAACCATGTTATGCTTGCTTAGGAGAAGGAAGAAAAGGGATTCAAAGAGTTCCCTACTTGAGGAATTCAAAATAGGAAACTCACCTTCCTTTGGTGGTGAGATTAAGAAAAATAAGGGAGCGATGGAAAACATTTTAAAGATGATTAGAGATTTAAAATAAAGCATGTAATAGTGGTGTGGAACTTGACGATAATTAATGGTATTAATATAATGTATTCTGAGACAACTTGTTTACAAAAAATTGCAAGGGGGAGGATTTCCCTAGGCCATTAAGAGATATTTTGGGCTAGTAAACCTATTGAAAACTAAAATATATACCTTTCATAGAAATTTCTACATATGATTAATATATAAAGTTATAGATGAACTATAAGATGCCCTAGTTGAGTGACTGAAGATTACATCAAGAGGTATTATTTTAATATTTAAGAATAATTCAAGGTGTATTTCACTTGTCTAACAAGCTTAATAGTGAAATGGATTGAGAGTGATAATGCTTGATTAAATGCTAAAAATGAATAAATGAGTACATGCCAATAAAATGAATTCTCTACTGAATTATAAATTTTGTAGCATGTGCTCTATTTAATTGACTAACATTTGACATGTGATGAAGTTGTGCATAAGAAAAGATGAAAATTGTTCTAAACATTTTGATATTAACGATAAATTATTAGAAGTGGGAGTTGAGGCAAAGGAAGTGCATTTGGTCATTAAAAGAAATTTGAAGACAATGATAAGAGAATACTTGTCAAGGAAACACAAATAAGGAGCTTGATGGAATCCTTGAGAAATCTCCCACTGAGTATCAATGGTGATGAGAACTACAAAGGTTTGAAAAATCAACCATGCTACAACAATTGGTAAGTTGCCAAGATTGGGTAAGAAAATCTTCAGGTTGAGTTTTTATCTTCCTAATATTTTTTCACTCAAATGCAAATATTGCATGAATACCAAAGAGGGGTATGGTTAAGGAAGAAAGCTAGAAATATATAAGATTTGGTTAAGAAAATTCAATCTCAAAACTCTTTGCACATGTCAGCTGTCATGATGGACAATAGCTGGATAAGAGAATGATACATTGATATATCAGAAAATTTATGTTTGGTGATGTATTGAGGTAATGCATGGATATATGTGATGTATTGATTGCTTTATTTTCTTTAGTGGACATGAACAATCATGGAACAGATGATATGTGAATGCATGCTTGATGAAATACTTTATAGTGTGATAGAGGTATGAAACTCTCAAAAAAACATTGTAACTCTTGGTATGATCACGATTCTGAAAATTTAGTAAGATATATATTTGATGCATTAAATGCATGCAATATTGTGTGGAACAAACATCCAAATGATTGAGTGTCATGAGAAGTAATGTTTGTTACTTTTTTTGAAAATTTGTCGATTGTTTAAGTTGTTCGCAAAGAAAGTAAAGTAGGAAAACTGATTGCTAAATTTTTTTGGGATGGATATCTTAATAGAAAGAGTGAATATGAAACTCTCAACCTCAAGCTAATTTGATTTACTAACATGAAAATTTTAATTTCCATATGAATTCCATGAATCGATTACAATGACATGTATTTATATAATGCATTGAATGTTTATTTCAACTGTATGGTATTCGACTAAAGTGATTAAATGACGTGATGGTTTTTACATGAGTGTAATGGTTTTTGTAATGTTATGTGGATTTTTTTTTATGCATAAGAAACCAATTTTTTTTGGTTGAGTGAAAGTGTAGGTTGCAAATAGAATCCCTTTCGCACCTTGCTCGACCAAAGAGAGAGCAAGGTACTTCTCATTGATTTGATTAGGCATAGATGCCTTGTCTTTTTCCGTGATGAGAGTAAGGCAGGCTCCCTTCTGTCAAAGGACCATTTGCAATGTTTGAGGTGGTAGGGGTATGGTCAGCTTTTGGGTCTGTCACCCTTGTTTATTCTGTTTTGGTTCTCAAATATGGAATTAGCTTTGTTACCTCCACCTTTGCTGTTGGTGCTGCTTTCCTCTTCCCTATGTGCGTAAGCATAGTTTAAGTGCGTAATATGGATAAACTCAGTTAACCACATATCTAACTGGGTCTTAAGCTGCCGACTATGCTTGCTTTGGGACTGGGTGATCTCCAATACCAAGAAATGGATCAAAATCTGCCTTCACCCCTGCCCCTATCCGTTGGCTGCTGTTGTCCGTCCGTTGTTTCCGTATCCATTGTCGTTGTAGCTGCCGTTGTTGCCGTATTGGTGCCGTAGCTGTTGTCGTTCGTAGTTGCTGTATCTGTTGTTGTAGCTGCCGTAGTTGCTGTATCCACCGTTGTAAGAGATCAGAGTGGGATTGACCAGATCTGCCAGAGAAGGAAGACCTGGTGGGGCTACGCAGAAGTAATGGTAGGTGGATAGGTCATGGAAGTACGCTATGTCCAGGGCCCCGAAGGTTACCGAAAGAACGCACGTATAGTGCCTGGGATGCCGGGTTCACACGACCCATCATGGTAGTTCTCTTTCCTCAATGTCTTTAAGCGCTGTATAGACAGAATACTTCAAAGTATCGGATAGGAAGATCTAATTAAAGCACTTATTTGAGAGTAAATATTCATTAGTCCCAAAACAAAAAAAAACACCCCTACTATAAACCTTTTCAGTTTGTCGCTAGGCCTTTCTCATCTGCATGTGGGAGCTTCGGAGAGGAATATCTAATTGGAGAGGAAGAGTTCAAGGAGTGGCATTTGAACCCTATGAAATGCATTGTGTCACGAGTAATAACATGTAAACTAATTTAGAGCAACCTATAGGGATGCCTTGGCTATAAAACTATAATTCTCTTTGGTCTTCATGTGTGAGAAATCCCTAGTCATGTAGATCACTTGAGGAACAGTGTAGCAAAGAAGGGGATTACATGAACCTATTATATACATATATGTATATGTATATACATACAATATATATGTATATACATACATATATATGTATATACATATACATATACATATACATACATATATATATATATATATACACACACACACACACACACACACACACACACACACACACACACACACTATTCTTATTGGGATCATAAGTGTGTATGGGTGTATTTGATGTAAGTAGTGTACTAAACTTGTTACCTGTGGAAGTCTTGTGAAGCAAAGGAAAATGATATATATAAGTATTAAGATGAAATTTTATTTTTTGTGGTGAAATTAAGATCTCCCATGAAAAGAAATGTTAATGATTGTATATGAAAATGGTTATAACACATATGTTTTATTGGTTTTCTGATGTAGGTGCTATATGGAATGCCATAAGACTAAAATTGACTAGAATGTGAAGATAAATGTTATTTCTCAAGTAGTGGGAAAGGAAAAGAACATAAGATATAATGTTGATCATATTACTGGTGCAATGAAAAAATGTCATAGAATGGTGTTTTGCATAACAAAACACCTTGGATGGTATAATGTAGTTGAGAAGGACATTTGAAATGGTGTGAACACTTAGGACACTGTTCTTACAGTGGGGGTGGGGGGAGGACTATAAAACTCCATCCTTTAATCCACTAATGATATTGTAATTACTTATGTTAATGATGTTTTCATGGGCATGTAAATGTAAAGGGGTTCACAAACCCTGAACAATTATAATTATATTTCTAATAATAACTAATGAAGAGGTGGAGCCTGTTGAAATTCCCTTGTGTCCCAGATCTGGTTTATGCCTAGCCTTGATTGTAAACACACTGGAGGTACTCAAATAAAAGAACTTTGCACAATGAAAATCTATAACAGTGAGATGAATAAAGCACACAAAGATACTGAGCCCAAAACTTGATTTTTTTATTAATCCATCAATAAAAGTATCACGGGGCTCTTGTACCTGGGATCATGGCCTTTCAGATCACTAGTATAACTAGTATACATAGTATACAAAAGATTAGGGCTTGAGGTCAGACCAATTAGATCCTCAATCTTCCCATCATATTAAGGAACAAAATATGCGACTTACTTGGTGTATCCCTCCTTTTCCTCTAACCCTTTCTATCCTCTTATTCTTGGTGTCCCTAGCTATCCTTTGCCTCCATCATACAATGATTTGGCTCCTTTCAAATCTCTTTCATACAAAACTACTCACAAAAAGTTAGATCCTTTGGGATTCTTATATATATATCAGCTCCAAAATACTTCAATCACTCACCATAGATTTTTTCCTTCAAGATAATTATATATATGCCCTCCAAACATGTTGTTCACAATTCCAATTGTGAAAAAACTTCACGAATAACTCAACGGACCTATTTATTCCAGAACAAACACTTCCTGTCCACACTAGATAGCTTCCTGCCTATCCTAATTTACTTCATCCATCCTTCTGTCATTGGTTTGGGGCTTTTTACCTCTTTATCTTCCACTTGAGACCCTTCAGCCATATTGCAAGACAAGTTTAAGGACTTAACATACCTCTCCGTGTACTATCTAAGGCCTTTCGGCCTTATTGTAGCAAATCTAAGGTTTTCCAAACCTCCTATTACATACTTAGAGCTTTGACCTCCTTCAGGATACCAACAAACATACTCCCAACATACAAGATTTCTTCTTCTCAATGTAGAACTACAAATATCACTCAACTTTCCTTGGACAAATATATCTTCCCAGGCTCAACCTCTTCTTAAAGTTCCATGGCACACTTTCTGAGATCTGTTCTCTCAAGGATGGATTTCCATCTAAGCTTCATTTTCCTTCATGGTAGGTCTCAACCTACCCTCAGGAACCCTTAACCCCTTCTACTAAACTACTTATACAATGTACAACCAATTTCAAGCATGGAAATACCTCCTTTGTGGCTGTGGTTAGCACTCTTTTAGCCACAACAACCTCAACCCTCTATATTCCTTTTGTGGCCTAGTTAGGGTTTTTTCCAACCCTCTTCTAGGGGTTGGATGACCGTCATATTACTCTAACAACCAACAAACAAGCTTAAGCCTTCATCCTTCTTGAGGAGAGATTCTCAACCTCTTCTCTAGGATAGAATTCATCTTCCAGAATTGAATCATACCATACTAATTTATCTTCCATTAGTTGCGGCTCACTTTAGGGCTTCTAAGATCACATTATTGCCTTACCTTCTCCACACATGAAGTCCTTCTCAGATGTGTGTATAGGCCTCCCCCTTTGTCCTCTATTTATATTTTTCTCTAGGGATTTCTTAGACGAAACCATAGATCCTTTAACATTTTTATCACTTACCCTTAGAATAAACATTTTTTTTTCTTTTAGGTTCTAAACCCACATATTTGGGTCCAAAACCCCACCTTTGTGTAATTTTCCCAACCAAATCCTTTTGGCAGGATTTCCCTCTTTGAAATTCCTTCCAAGCTACCCAAAATTATAATAAAGCTTTGATACAAACCATCAAAAGCCACGAGAAGAGGAAAGCCAATAAGGGGATATGGTCACAAATCTAACCATGAAAATTCCCATGCCAAATATTTAAAATATCTAACATATTAAATTTTCCAAAGAAAATATTGATGGGGAAGGAGTTGGTGGTTGAGCCATAATTCTGGAAGTAATTGGGTCTATACCCAACTATCTCACCCAAGAGAGGGATAGAGTACATGCAGAGACTTCTGAGGATTAGACTAGAAGTTTATGTTCTAACCACGAAGTGGACAAATTTGACCTGAGATGGAAATAAATAAGAAATGAGTGAGAAATTAAACAAGTAATCCAAAGAACAAGTAATGGGGGGTAGGGTGGGGGGGGGAGGGGATGAAATCAAGAGTGGTGTGTGAGAGACAAATGCGTGTGCATGCATGTGAATAAAAGGAATCCATGAAAGAGAACCCCATAAGAGAGAAACTCACAAAAGGAAAAACAAAGATGCACAAGGATTTTGGGACACAACAACCTTTGTGTAGCTAAAATTCACCTGATTTCGGTGTTGAAGTATTTAACTAGAGCTAAAGGGCCAGGAATTGCTGATAAATTTTTAAGCATAAAAATCAATGAAACAGGGGCAAGTACAAAGGAAGTGTTGGATTAGAGAAGGACTCCCTTCGTATAATGAAAATATAGTTTTGAAAACATTATAAATGATATCAAGCCCTATCTTAGAAGGTTTAAAGTCAATATAATTATTTCTTTATCAACGGAGAAGAATGGCCTTCATCCTTACACCACTAGTGGCTTGAGAGAGATAAATTTTCCCTCTTGTTGTTTGTTGTGTAGAATAGCTAAGAAACCACCCATAAAAATTGGAAAGACTTTGAGCTTAGTGGGATTATAAGAGAATTTGTTGAGTTTAAGTTGATGAAGGAGAGTAGCCTTCATCACTCCTCCCTATAATGGCCGAGTGGAAAATTCCATCATGGCTTCATGGTTTAGATTGAGGGTGGCCAATTGCAAAGGGTATAATAGACAATTGAGCCTATGGTTGGTTAGAAAGCGGCCAACCTTTCATCAATTTCAGGCAACTATTGAACATAATTAGATAAGTGCCCTTGAGGACTTTAATTTTTTAATGTAAATTATGTTCAATGAGAATATAAATAACATTGATGAACCTTTTTAGTATTCCACACAAGAAAGCTGGAAATATTTTTTTAGGAGAAGGGAGGAAATGGCGCGCACAACTAGGGTTTACCAGTCTTCAGAAACCAAACAAGCCACCAACATATTGGACGACCTCATCGCTGCAACACTAAGACACCCTAGCTATGGCATAGACCCATTCATGCTGATCTTGGCAGATGGGATTGGCTCGCTCCTCCGGGCATCCCTCTAGAAACAGCTAAAAGGCATCTTCAAGCCTACAAAAAAGACTAAGAATGGTGGAGGGCCTGATGAGTTATTCACATTTCTATATTCAGACTGGACTACACTATAGAAATCACTGGGTTTATTATGTGTTGGCTCTGTCATTGCATTGTTTTTCAATAGAGTTGGCCGAGGACATTTTCTAACCCACAGATCTAGGCATCAAGGGCGTTCGTGTAAAAATATCAATTGTGCAACATGATGTAGGAAAGAAGGCAATCACATCCCAGTACTAGAAAATAGGGTATGAAACCCTAGTGGCATAACGACCTCCACAATGGCCATGGAGGACCTCCCCCTATATGAATCACGACGCTCCTTATATATCGGGCGAAGGGAAGAATGATGTGGGCAGCTAGAAGGCATATTGGCTCATATGTTGGCCAGATCTAGCCATCTATAGGCCAATCTCCTCTGTTTTCCACTGGCTAGTAGACTTTGCGACAATAGGGAAAGGGGAATCCTCTACGACGGTCACGACAGTGCAGGAGAAGGTATGGCGTACCTGTCTGGGAACGCCTTACACAAACCTACCACCACACCAAGAACGGGATCTGGCAAAGAAAGACCTAGACAGAACATCGATATGCTTAGATATGTCATATCTGGGCACATGGGCAGCAGATCGAGCCCCTCCTTAGATAGATCCACACTCTATTGAGGAGGATCTGATACAAATCTTCATTAAAACACTAGAAGGAAAGACTATTTGTTGGAGGATTTGGAAGGGGAGGCGGATTTAGGAGCTAAGGTATGAAATTCAGAACCACCTTGGTATACCAGCATGCCAACAAAATCTGATATACTCAGGCCATAGTTTACAGGACAACCTCACTCTCTAGGATTATGGCATCGCCACATACTCGACCATCATAATTAACCTGCATCTGTAGGGTGGATGCACTGGAACCTGCTAAAAAAGCACAGGATCCTTTAAGGATTTAGTGAAGTTAAGGAAAAATCACAAACCAAATCAGCAACACTTCCCGAGCGATGAGGGTCCTACATTGTAGAACAAAAAGTTGAGAATCTTGCTCTCACCATTGCAATTCCTGAGGTAAACGACCTGTACACAGATCTCTATTCCAAATCTGTTATATGCAGATTCAATGGGTTTTGGCCTAAATTTGATGTTATGCACCAATGGATTTATGATACCTAGTCACCAAACTATGAAATATACTTATGCTCCAAAGGGTTTTTCATAGTTAGATTCATAACAATACATGAAAGGGAGCATATCCTTAATAAGGGACCATGGTTCTGGGGCAATGCAGGACTCTTTATGACCCCTTGGTTTTTGGAATTCAACGCCAACATAATGGTGGTACCAAAGATGCCAATTTGGGTCAATATTGCACAACCTGCCGTTACACTTCTAGCATCACAATGTTTTAATCACCATAGGGAATGCATTGGGAAGATTCCTAAAGGTCGACGAGGACAGACTTACAAGGGGGATATTTACTTTTTCCAGGATATACGTTGAAGTAGATCTCAGTGAGGGACTACTAGTAGACACAACCTCTAGTCTACGAAAATACAGCCTTCTGATGCCGTGGATGTCTCCAAACAGGACAACTCTACAGTTCTTGTCCTAATGCCAAACAAACTCCCAAATGGAACAAGAAGCAACAGAAACATCCAAAAGGATGGCAACATACAACCCCCTTGGGGGAAGAAGCAGAAAAAGTAGAAACAATAGAATACAAAGTAGAAACGAAGGATCAAAAGGATCATAACAACACACTAAAGGAGGAGAAAGACCCCAACAACCCTTTGCAACACCAAGAATCTCAACTAACAGGAATGGAAATAACCGGCATCAAGTGAACTCATGGATCAGAAGGATCCGATTCTGACAAAGACTCTCCCATTCATACAAGTGAAAATCAGCTTTTCATTGTAATGACCACTCCCAACGCTAGAGGTTGGCAAAAGGTGGAAAAAAAGAAAGGGAGAAAAGAATAGTATATATATATATATATATATATATATATATATATATATATATAATATATATATATATATATTATTATATATATATATTTATATATATATATATATTTGTTGTTGTTTGTTTCCTGTGAAAATAGGAACATACCATATGCATATGCTTTTTAGCATCTACAACATGTAATTTTGTCTTATGAATAAAATTACGAATTTTCCAAGGGGAAAAGAATAACATTGATGAATTGTGTATACTTTTAGGTTTTCTCACTAAATTGATATATTGGTCTTTATGACATGTGATCATGACTATAAATGGTAAATTTTGGCTGTGAAATTTGTGTAATATTCACATTTCTACCTGTTTATATTTAATGTGATCTTATGATGTGTGTTTTCATGATTATGAACATGAGAATGAGAGATTCTTATCCATGTTTATCTTTATTGGTTATATCTATAATATCCCCTTTTGTTGGTAAGATGTTATGATCAAGAAGACAGGGGTGTCAACACCTCATCCTCTTGATCAACCAGGATGGTTGTTTGGTTTAAAAAGACTTTTGATGGGTAATAACCATGGGAGCTTGGTCTACTCTAGATAGACGAGAGAAGCTTGGTCTACGAATATTCAATAATAAACATACAATTTGTTGTTAAAAGTTGTATTTTTTGTGAATATTATCAATTTAGTCACATTTTAAGTTTTAAAAAGGAAACTTTAAAAGGAAAATGGCCAAAAGAAAGTTGAAAACAACCCATAAATTTCAACACATGCACAAACTTAAATCAACACTTGATTTCAGTGTACATGTATTGTACATTGAAATCTATGCATTATAAATATAATATAAATTGAAATACAAATTGACATAAATTTTGAAATAGAAATCACCATGTAAACTAAAATGAATGCATTGATTTCAATGTAATTTTTTATCAATTATTAATCAATGTACATTGAAATCAAGACATTATAAATTTAATGGAAATTAACATATAAATAGAAAAATAAATTGACATATAAATAGAAATTGACATAAATTGAAATACAAATTGACACTCACTTTGAAATTGAAATAGAAATGACATAGAAATTGACATATACATTGAATTGATTCAACATTGTTATTCTATTTCTATTCAACTTATTCCTCATGTAGCTCTTGAAATATACTTCTGAATCACATACACTAAATTCAACACATTTATTTCCATGTACATGTATTGTACATTGAAATTGATATTGAATGAGAATTGACATAGAAATTGAAATATAATTTGACATGGTGAAATAGAAATTAACATAAAAATTTAAATAAAATTTGACATAGTAGTTGAAATATAAATTGACATTGAAATTGAAATAGAAATTAACATAGAAATTAACATAGAAATTGAAATAAAAATTGACATAGAAATTGAAATAGAATCTACATGTAAACTAAGGTCGGTGTATTGGTTGCATTATACATTTTTTATTATTATCATTTATTGATCAATGCACACGAAATCAATACTTTATATGTAGAAATTCCTTGTAGATTCAAACTGATAATTGTAATTTACTAAAACAATAGACTTGAATCTACTCTGGTAATCAGCGAAAACAATTAACGATCATGAAATCATGAATCGTACAAGAGAAATAATTCAATCAACACATTACATAATGATTTACTAGAGAAAGACACAACTAAAAACCGCTACTCTCTGTATATTGCATTAGTCAGAAAATATAAGATTACAATGCTTTTATCAAGTTCGAGAAACCTCTACATTATCTCTATCTATCTCACAACTTCCTGGACAAGCCTTGGTCAATACTTAACTAATTTTCTACTTGCCCAAGTCCCTATTTCCTTGCACTGTTTCCTTGGGAATTAGCCCCTATTAATTAGAGAAATTCCTTAATTGAAATTGCACAATCCATCATAGCCCTTCCTTTGACTGCATGCACCGCCTGTACAATTTGGATGATTATACAACTAATAGTACACTGCCCTTGAACTCTAATCTCAATTGGGTAACTCATAGATCAAACATGCATAGGTTATTTATAGCTGAATTATCAGTTAACTAGTTGAACACTGAAGCTGCACCCCACTGCTAGACCTCCCACTAGTTCCTCCAACAATTGAAACTAGTTTAACTGAATTTAACTCAGTTAAACTGAATCAATTAATTACAACTCAAAATAAACTCAACCAGGGCTCCTATAAAGAAGGAGACACTCTACATGACTCAAGTTAGACCCTCAACTCCAGTTAATTGAACCAACTAAGTCAAATTAACTTAGTTAAATCATCTAAGTTTTCTTGTGATGTGGAATTAATTTTTTTCTCCTAATTTATTTCAAGGGAAAATTGAACCAAGATTTTCTTGTTTCATTTTCAACACTCCCTCTCAACAATAAAGGGATTATCAGATACCCCAATCCTGGCTGTATGGAACTCGAATTTTCCTCTTGAAAGTGCCTTAGTCAAGATGTCTACATCATGTTTCTCTTTAGGAATGTACTCCAACAACATGATCCGCCTTTGCACATAATCTTTGAGATGGTGATACCAGATGTCGATATGCTTGGACTGATCATGAAAAATTGGATTCTCATAGAGTTTGATACAACTCTGATTGTCATAATGAATCACTATAGGATCCATATATTAACTAAATAACCAAACAAGGATCTTCCTCATCCAGATATCCTCACAAGCTGATTGACTAGCAACCATGTACTCTGCTTCTACTAAACTGAGTGAAACTAATCTCTACTTCCTGTTGTACCAGGAAACTGATACTAACCCAATACTGAAGATTCCCACTGATGTTCTCTTCGTATCTAATGGTCTCCCTACCCAATATGCATATGTGAAGCCTTGAAACTTCACTCCCTCTGTCTGTCTGTACCAAAGACCAAACTGACTGGTGCCTATGAGTTATCTCAATACATGTTTAGATGCCTTCCAATACAGTTTGGTTGGCTTAACCATTTCTTGAATAAGTTGGTTAACTCAAAAACACATGTTCGGTCATGTGTTCACTGAGTACATAAGTGAACCCACAAGCTACTTGTAAATGGTAGCCTCTACCACTTCACCTAAATTATCATCTTCCTTCCTCCAATTCCCTACTAGAGGAGTCTCCATGGCTTTGCTGCTCTCTATGTGGAACTTCTTCAATATCTCATTGGCATACTTTCCCTGAGAGACAAACAATTCCTAATCTCCTTTCCATACTTGCATACCAAGGAAATAATGCATGAGCACTAGGTCCTTCATCTCGAATTCTCTTGCAAGATCCACTTTGCAATATTTTACCAACTTCTCATCACCTGTTAGAATTAAATCATCGAGATATAATACTGTAATCAATAATCTACCTTGAACCACAATATGGTAAAGGTTTGCATCTACTTTGCTTTTGGTGAAGCCCAACCTGGTGAAATAACTGTGGATCCAGGTGTACCAAGCATGAGGTGCTTGTTTCAATTTATACAACACTCACTTGAAAATGCACACATGTGACTCTTTGTTGAAGGTTGCAAATCCTTCCGGTTGCTCTATGTACACCTCTTCCTCAATCATTCCATTGAGGAAGGTTATCTTCACATCCATCTGATGTATCTTCCATCCCATTCGCGCTGAAAGTGATAGAATATATTTAATTGAAGAGTAATTTGATATTGGAGCAAAGGTCTCATCATAATCAATTTCATCCACTTGAGAGAACCACTTGGCCACAAATCTTTCCTTGTGTTTCTCGACACTCCCATATGTTTCTTGCTTCACCTTGTAGATCCACTTGGAACCTACCATTGACTTGTCCTCTGGCATTGGAACAACTTCCCAAGCACTTTTCTTGATATTGGAACCATTTTCCTCTGCCATGACATGAACCCATACTGGTTTCTGTATTTCTTCCTCGAATGAGGATGGCTCAATCTCTACACTCTTTCTCATTAGAGCCATGTAGTCAGTGTACCTATATGGTGATCTCCTTTTCCTGTGCTGTGATGTGGGTGCTCCCACATTCTCTTTAGTAGCATACATCAATTTGTTAGCTTCTCTGGTGCACTTCCTTCCATCTCTGGATGTCTCTGCATGCATGGGTGCTTCCACTCTCTACTCCTCTGCTTGTGGCTGCTTCACAACATCCTAAGGTTCTTCCTTTAGAGCTAAAAGCTCATCATCTACATGCAGCAAAATCTCCCTCTCAAGGGAACATCTCATGGTCTTCTCTTCATCAAACTTCACATCTCTACGAACACCTGTCATCCCGTGAGATGATAAGTACACTTGATCTTTGTGAGGTGTATCAATGTACCTCAAAAATATGCTCGACTTAGTTGTCAACTATATCTTTTTCCTTGCATCCTTGGTAACACGAAACTAAAATGATGACCAAAGATCTTGAAGTGTGATACCTCTGGTTTCTTCCTTGAAAACGCTTCTTCTTATGTACTCATCCCGAGAATCTGATGGAGACTCCTATTCTGAACATATATCATTGTGTTGCATACTTCCACTAACTAGTGCAACGGTAGGCCCTGATCATGCAACATCATTCGTGCAACTCCCCCAATACTTCTATTCTTCCTTTCAACAACCCCATTTTGTTGTGGGTTATGGGGTGTTATTAACTCCCATCAAATGCCTTTTGATGCACAAAATTTCTTGAACTCATTTGACACATATTCTCCACCGTTATCGCTCCTAAGAGTCTTCACTTTCTTGCTAGTGTCTTTCTCAGCAAGTGTTTTGAATTCAATTTTTTTTGAGAATGTTTGGTCTTTCTTCTACATGAAGAATATCCAACACTTACATAAGAAATCATCTACAAACATCACATAATACCTGTGCTTGGTCATGGAGGCTGTTGAGAACGATCCACACACATCTGAGTGAACTCTTTCAATGATCCTTTGTGCTCAACTATCCTTATCATGAAAGGTGGCTTTCGTGTATTTCCAAAATGTACATCCTTTGCATGTATCTTGATGCTCTAGTGCACCCTTGGGTAAACCTGTAGAAATGTTCTGCATGATCTTCAAGGATCCATGGTACAAATGGCCCAATATTATATGCCATAATTCACTGATGTCTCGAAACTACACCTTCTTTGCTTTCATGCTCAAATCAACATAGTCTTCTACATCGAATTTGTAGAGGTTCTTCAACCGAACCCCGATCTGATTGACTTGTCCTGTGGCTATGTGACAAAGGAAAGACTTTCCTTTTCTAAACCACATCATAGACACAATATTCCAACATAGTAATTGGAACTAAATTCTTCTTCAAAAACAAAACATACATGACATATTTTAATGTGAGAGGTAAACCAAACTCCCTTTGAAAAGTAACAGTACCGATATCGTTCGTGATATACCTTCCATCATCTCCCATCTTGATGTGCATCTGGAGGTCATTCTCCTCCAAGTCACTGGAAAATTCTTTGATTCCCATCATATGGAACGAGGCTCCACTATCCAAATACCATAGACTACCCATCGTCGATGTCACCATGCATGTAATGAGGGTGAAATCCAACTCGAATTATGAAGCTAGAGCTTCACTTACTGCTCCTCCTGAGGGCTTCTTGTCGACCTTCTTGTGCGGACACTTCATGGCATAGTGTCTCGGCTCATGACAATGAAAACATTTAATATTCGACAAATACTTCTTCTTTTTTCCTTGACTGAAATCCCCTTTAGATTGGGATTTCTTCCCCTTCCCTTTCTTTGCATTTCCATCCAATGCACAATTATCCTCGTCATCATGCTTGAATTATGTTCAATCTCTAGTGTTGCACCTTATCTCTTCTTGCACCAAGTCAGACCACAACCACTCCCAGTTTGGTAGCTGCTCCATCCCATTTACCGAATCATAGTAGCTATGCCGGCTCTTGGTAAGGCCTAGAAGTGCTAGGCTGACTAGATCATCTTCAGCAATTGTAATACCAACACTCCCAAACTCATCCTGACATTGGGTGAACCTACTCAAGTAATGTGGTATTGAGTCGCACTTATCCATTTTGATCTTTCAAAGCTTGTCCTTCAGTGCCAAATTTTGGTCACTACTATTTTGAAACAAGTCTATTAAGTGGAGGTTTGAGACAATATGATCTTGAACTCCTTCCAATATTGTAATATTCCTAATTAGCTATGGCTAATTGGAATATTCGATTTTGTTCGATTTTTGCCTTCTATAGTTATTTGTAAATAAAAAGTGAGGAAGGGGGAACATAACTCACTTTAGAATAAAAAGTCACTTCCTAGGTAGCACAACGTTGTGACTTAAGGGGGAACCAAGGGGGCCAAAGAGGGATGCAGAAATGGGGCCCACACAGACACATGGAGGGACTGTGCAGGAGGGAAGGAACACATGGAAAGAAGGGGACCACGCAACAAAAAGTGAGCTTAGGGATTGTGAGAGGCAGAGGATATAAAATAGAGAGGAACCCCCTCATTTGGGATCATTCTGGTTATGAGCATTTCTGATAGTCATTTCGACTTAGAGCACACTGGCTGTTTAGCTAGTCTGTAGCACTATTTAGTGCATTGAGTGTCTCTGTTCGAAGATCTCACCCTTAGCCCCAGGGGACTTTGAGCAGTAGTTTCATTAGCATTTTAGCAATAGTTTCATTAGCATTTCAGCAGTAGTTTCATCAGCGTCTTTGAGGAACTGTGCAGAACCCCAAGGGGGTGATTTTTGGGGGTCGGCCATTTTAGAAAAGCTTTCTGGGTTTTTCTAGGTTTTTTGAGTAGAGTCTGATTCTAGAGTTTTAACCTTTTCTAAGGAGGGGAGCAGCCCCAAATCCTCATTCGATTTCCAGCAGCAGCAATAGCACAATAGTTTTCCAGCAACTGGGACGCAGATTAGTGTGAGGCCATTCTAGGAAAGCTTTCTGGGTTTTTCTGGGTTTCTTGAGTAGAGCTCGAATCTAGAGTTTTAGCTTTTTCTGAGGAGGGGAGCAGCCCCAAATCATCATTTGTTTTCTAGCAGCAATAACAACACAACAACAACATCCATGTAGAGAGGCCATTCTTGTCATTCTGAAAGTATTTCTTCACTTGCCTTGTGCAAGTCGAGGTGCCATCTATCTAATCACCTCTTGTATTCATTTATTGCTCAGTACAATAAAATGGATTAGCATTTCTCACTGCATTTCGTGTGTATCTGCTTATATTTCCAGTTTACATTATTATATGTTGTTCCACTGTTATTTTATCACTTCTGGGTTATTATATCATTTGCACATATTTGGTTGGAGATTTTGCTGGGGTTTGAGGAATATTTTGGGTTAGGGATATTACAGTGGTATCAGAGCATAGATCTGACTCAGCCTGTGGAGCTTGCAATCTATGACACTGAGGGAAAACCCTATATCTGTTACAGAGGTCAGAGATACAGAGACACTGGGCGTAGGTTGGAGAATACCTACGGAGAGGGAGATTGTGTTCCTGTGGTAGACGCAAAACATAGAGAGCTAGTAGTGGACACAGAGTAGATGGCAGACGAGGACGGGAAGAGACTTGCAGATATGCTCCTCAAATCAGTGTAGGATCTGTCGAGGCAGATTGAGGTGATGGGGCAGAGATTCATGGAAGTAGAGGCCAGATAGTAGGAGATCCCATGAGTTTTTCAGATCGGTGAGGGATCAGGTGCATCCCATCACTTGCCAGAGTAGTGTGATACTACACAGTAGGGGGCCTCACATGCCCCTACATGCTCTACCATGCCCACCTTCTTAGGAGCAGACACAGGGGCTGCAGCCTAGCAGGAGGCAGAGCTCGGGCATATGGCTGATTATTTTGCAGAGTACCAGGCCTATGGGCAGGAGTTCAGGGAAACCCTCTCATTCAGAGATTTTGTTCAGCTCTAGCGGGATAGCAAACCCCGTGATCATCACAGAGGGTACTAGCATTACCATGATGGCAACACCCACCGTGCAGCGAGCAGATTCCACTTGCCTACGTTTCATGGCTCATCAAACAGTTCAACAAAGTCTTGGGTGGAGAAGCTGGACATTTATTTCCAGCTTAACCAGATGTCGGAGGCAGAGGCCATCAAGGTGGCAACGTTGCATTTGGATGGCGAGGCACAGGATTGGTGGTTTCATGGGATGGCTACATTGGGTCACTCCACAATGACGTCATATGTTGAGTTTACCAGGAGACTAATGGACCGATTTGATCAGAGGGATCCAGAGCAACATTTCGTTGAGCTGACGAGGCTCAAACAGATAGGGAGCCCAAAGGCCTACATTGCAGATTTCTTGAGGATCTCTGGGATGGTGCTAGACCTATCCATGGCACAGAGGGCCTATATGTATGTTGAGGAGTTAGTAGAGACACTTCGAGCTTTAGTCTGATCCACTAAACCAACCACACTCCAGGACACTATCAGTAGGACCCGAGACTTATAGGATGTCTTACCCAGGACCCAGAAACCTTACCCCCAAAGACATACCTTTTAGTCTAAGGGGAAGGATGTGAGGATTCCTCCTCCAAAGGGGAATCCAGGACGAGTGTAGCTTGACGACGATGCCAGGAGGGAGCTGAAGAAGAAGTAGTTGTGCTTCACCCATCAGAAGCCATGGGCACCAGGACATAGATGTGTTGCTGGAAAAGCACATTTTATTGAGGTCTTCTCTGAGAGCAGTGGAGAAGAGGATGACGAGGAGGATGTGGAGGCAAGAGATAGCCATGCCATACAGGGACCTTTGCCACCTCCACCAGCAACAACAGGTGGTGCATCTTTTGCACCCACCTGAGGGGCCCTTGTAGCATTGCGGGGAGTTCCCAAGTATTTGACACTACGCGTATGAGGGACAGTATGTGGCCAACGCGTATCAGTTTTGGTTGACAGTGGGGAAACCCACAACTTCATCGATGCCCAGATGGTTGAGCAGAGAGGTATACAGACAAAGAGCTTCGATGGGTTTTCAGTCTTGGTCCCAGGAGATCAGACCATGACGTGTGCCCGTTATGTTCCAGAGCTTTCGGTGACGATGGGCACCTACACATTGACTGACAAATTTTTCGTGGTCGATATTCTGGACACCAACATGATACTGGGTGTTCAATGGCTTATCACCCTAGGGAAGGCCACGGCAGATTGGAAGACCTTGGAGATGGGGTGGGATGATGAGAAGACAGGGAGGCATGAGAAGATAGGGGGACAACACACATATCTGCCTCAGACTGTCTCGGCTCATCATATGGAGGCAATCTTCCAAAAGGGAGACATAGAGTGGGTAGTGGAGCTGCGTGCATCAGAGGCAAGAACTACAGGGTAGACGGTACACCCAGAGATACAGTCCATCCTTGATCGGTATGCCATAGTGTTTGGGGAGATTCCACCAGGACAACCACTAGATTGGGGGTTTGAGCACACCATCGAGCTTGAGTAGGGCATACAGGCTGTGATTACCACCCCCTATAGCCACCCCAAGGCCTATCAGGATGATATTGAGCGGGCTATCCAAGAGTTGCTTGCATTGCTAGATTTCACACAACCATTTGTTTTGGAGTGTGATGCGTGGGAGAGGGTATCGGCGTAGTATTGATGTAGGGAGGTCACCCTATATCATTTGAGAGATGGAAGCTCCTTCCACATGAGAGGTTATATTCCATATACGACAAGGAGATGCTAGCCATCATGCATGCATTGGCTAAGTATCGACAATATTTGGTAGGAAATAGGTTCAGGGTGAAGACTGATCATAACAACCTCAAGTTCTTTTTGGAGCAGAAGCAGCTACATGAGAGGTAGCAGAAGTGGATCAGTAAGATCCAAGCATATGACTTTGACATTGAGTATGTCAAAGGTAAGAACAACGTGGTAGCAGATGCCCTTTCATGTAGACCAACCACGTCGTCTCTTATGAGCTTGGATACAAATTGGAGGGCTAGACTCTTAGTAGAGTACTCCAAGGATAGATTTGCATGTGAGGTTCTGGATGGGCAGGTGGTAGATGACAGGTACAGGGTGGTTGATGAGATCATCTACTACAGGGACCGGGTCTTCTTGACTGAGAGGTCTCAACTCAAGAAGAAGATACTCGAGGCATCACATGATTCCCCATTGGCAGGACATCAGGGTTTTACCAAAACCGACAAGGCCATTAGGGAGAGGTTCTCATGGAAGAGCCTCAAGGAGGACGTACTCCAACACATCCGGGAGTGCGATCTTTTCCAAAGGAACAAGGGAGAGATGAGCCATCCCGTAGGATTATTGCAACCTCTTCCCATTCCGAAGGGGAAATGGGAGAGCATTTTGATGGATTTCATCATAGGGTTGCCCATGGTACAGGGCAAGGATTGTATCTTTGTCGTCATTGATCGATTGACGAAGTACACACATTTCTTTGCCATATCTACACACTATACAGCAGTATAGTTGGCCGAGCTGTTCTTTAGGGAGATCTTCAGGCCACATGGTCTTCCTAAGACCATCGTCAGTGATAGGGACAACCATTTCGTGGGTGGGTTTTGGCAGGAGCTTTTCCGATTGGTGGGGACGGAGTTGACACCGAGTACCGGTTATCACCCACAAACAGATGGGTAGACAGAGATAATTAACAAGTGGCTAGAGGGCTACTTGCGTAACTTTCAATGGGCAACAGCAAGCATGGTTGAGGTGGCTGCATCTAGGGGAGTACTGCTACAATACTTCACATCACATGTCCATTGGTATGTCACCATTCTATGCTTTATATGGGTATCATCCTTTATATTTTGGTGACATGATATTTGGTGATAGAAAGGCTTCTAGAGCCAAGATATGGATCCAAGAGAGTCAGGATATTCTCCGAGCTCTCAAGGATAACATGGCTACAGCAGAGAACCAGCAGAAGCTGTATGCTGATAGGGGTCGAGTGGAGAGACAGTTCGGGTGGAGAGACAGTGAGCCTAGGGATTGTGAGAGGCAGAGGCTATAAAATAGAGAGGAACCCCCTCATTTGGGATCATTCTGGTTATGAGCATTTGTGATAGTCATTTCGACTTAGAGCATACTGGCTGTTTAGCTAGTTTGTAGCATTGTTTAGTGCATTGAGTGTCTCCGTTCGGGGATCTCACCCTTAGCCTCGGGGGACTTTGAGTGCCTGCTCGGGCAAGGTATTTCCATTGGAATTCCAGTAGTAGTTTCATCAGCATTTCAACAGCAGTTTCATCAGCATTTCAGTAGCAATTTCATCAGCATTTCAGCAGCAGTTTCATCAGCATTTCAGCAGTAGTTTCATTAGCGTCTTTGAGGAACTGTGCAGAACCCCAAGGGGGTGATTTTCGAGGGTCAGCCATTTCAAAAAATCTTTCTGGGTTTTTTTGGTTTTTTGAGTATAGTCCGATTGTAGAGTTTTAGCCTTTTCTAAGGAGGGGAGTAGCCCCAATCCTCATTCGATTTCCAGTAACAACAATAGCACGACGATTTTCCAGCAGTTGGGACGCAGATCAGTGTGAGGCCATTTCAGGAAAGCTTTCTGGGTTTTTCTGGGTTTCTTGAGTAGAGCCCGAATCCAGAGTTTCATCTTTCTTCGAGGAGGGGAGCAACCCCAAATCATCATTTGTTTTCTAGCAGCAAGAGTAGCACAGCGACAACATCCACGCAGAGAGGCCATTCTTGTCATTCTGAAAGTATTTCTTCACTTGCCTTGTGCAAGTCGAGGTGCCATCTGTCTAATCACCTCTTGTACTCATTTATTGTTCAGTATAATAAAATGGCTTAGCATTTCTCACTGCATTTCTTGTGTATTTGCTTATATTTTCGGTTTACATTATTATATGATGTTCCACTGTTATTTTATCACTTCTGGGTTATTATATCATTTGCACATATTTGGTTGGAGATTTTGCTGGGGTTTGAGGAATACTCTGGGTTAGGGATATTACAAATATGATCCTCCTCACTTTTGCAACACACTTCTTCCACTCTGCTAGATCCTACGCATCAGATGCTGGAGGTTTAGGAATATAGGATCTATGAATTCCTTCAACCCATTATCTTCCAACACTACCTCCATGCCATCCTTAAAAGAAATATAAGTCGAACTACCCTCAAGGGCATATTCGAGTATCAGTCTTCAGAAGGCCATCCTACCAGATTTGAAGATTTGATTATGCAAATTCGATCCTGCAAAGATAAACTCATATGTTCTCTTCTATTATGATTTTAGCTTGATACCATGTAGAAATTCCTTATAGATTCAAACTTCTAATTGTAATTTACTAAAACAATAGACTTGAATCTACTCTACTAATCAGTGTAAACAATTAATGATCGCAAAATCACAAAGCATACAAGGGAAAGAATTCAATCAACACATTACACAATGATTTCCAGTGGAAACATAGCTAAAAACCCTTGCTATCTGTGTATTGCATTAGTCAGAAAATATGAGAAGATTACAATTCTTTTCTCAAGCTTGAACAACCTCTCCACAATCTCTATTTGTCTCACAACTTCCTAGACAAGCCTCGATCACCAATACTTAACCAATTTCTTACTTACCCAAGTCCCTATTTCCTTGCACTATTTCCATGGGAATTAGCCCCTATTAATTAGGGAGATTCCTCAATTGGAATTGCACAATCCATCATATGTCTTCCTTTGACTATATGCACCACCTATATAGTTTGGATGATTATACAATTGATAGTACAATGCTCTTGAACTTCAATCTCAACTGGGTAACTCGTATATCACACATGCATGAGTTATTTATGGCTGAATTATCAGTTAACTAGTTGAACATTGAAGCTACACCCCACTGCTAGACCTCCTACTAGTTCCTCCAATAGTTGGAACTAGTTTAATTGACTTTAAATCAGTTAAACTGAATTAATTAATTACAAATCAAATAAACTCAACCAGGGCTCCTATAAATTAGGAAACGCTCTACATGACTCAAGTTAGACCTCAACTCGAATTAACTAAACCAACTAAGTCAAATTAACTTAGTTAAATCGTACAAGTTGTCTTGTGATGTGGAATTGCAATTTTTCTTCTAATATAATTCAAGGAAAATTAAATCAAGATTTTCTTGTTTCATTTTCAACATTAGAAATTTAATATAAATTGGAATAGAAGTAAAAATTGTCATAGAAATAAAAATAGAAGTTGATATAGAAATTGAAAAACAAATTGACACTGACATTGAAATATAAATTAACATAGAAATTGATGTATACATTGTAATAAACACATTGATTTCAGTGTACATGCATTAATTCGATATTGTTACTTTATTTCTATTCAACTTATTACTCATATAATTCTTGAAATATAATTCTAAATAATACTTTTATATTTTTAACAAACTGAGTGTATTGAATAAATTTAAAATGATCTTCATCTTAAACATATGCATATACATAACTTTGTGATCCGGATCTCTCAACTATCAGAATTAACCAAGATCTTTTACTTTTATGATGTTAGCAAAATTGCATGTGAAAGAGTATGAAAAACCATATGTGCATACTTTAAAGGAGAGGAAACATAAAGGAAAGCATCAAATCAAAGAACACACACAATTTGATAACGAAGTTCACCAAGTGTGGGTGACATCTCTGGGCTTGGTGTCACGAGTGGGGAGACCACTTCATTAAATGTTGCAAGATGATGATGAGTACATGATTTATTTTGTCAATACAAGGAAGAACTCCCTTAACTAGAATGGGATGTCTCTCCACTAAAAATTCTCCTATAAGAATCCTCACTCATATAAGTTCTCCTTCGATATGAAAAAATTTCAAAATATCACATAATTGGCATACAAAGATCCTCTCACAATGTGGCACACATGGATCTCAACATCAAATCATCATATCAACAAAAATCAAAATAAGACATGGCATCAATGCATCTTATACCTCCACTTTTGGGGACGACTTGAAAATGCACAACCCTACTGAAGAAATGGACAACACGGTTGAATTCCTGGTGATAAAAAAGTGAAAAATGACTGTAAACTCGACCCCTTTATGTTTTGGTCAAAATCTAAGGTCCCCAGGGATCTTAAAGATTCTTCAAAGATCCTCTTTTGTGGGTTAACTGAATTTCATCTACTCGGATTAAGAAGCTTATCACACCATCACATTCCTTGTCAAAAATTGAGAAAAATGAGTTTAAACTCGACATATTTCTAACACCTTCAAAATTCTACACCTAGGAATCTTAAAGATTCCTTGAAGATTCCTCATAGAGAATATTATTTGAAATATTCCATAACATATGCTCTAATAATATTCCTAGAATCTTCTCGAGATTCATGACTTCATTTCCTTACTTGCACCCTCATCTCTCATGTGTTCTCCACGGTTCCCTTTGAACCATTTGAATGATATTTTATAACAAAGTGCGAGGGTGAATAAGATAAAGAGTGTGGTTGGCACAATGGTTGGCATAGTCATATTAAGTTACTTGTTGTTAGGGAGGTTTTGGGTTCAAACTCATGCACTCCCAATTTTTGTTTTAATATAGTTTTCAAACCATATAATATATGGTATGCATATGAACATATTGTAACGACTTCCCAAACCATGAGAATAAGGCAAAAACTCCCAAAACCATGAGAATACAACAAAAATGTAGGTTGCACCATGCTAAGGCCACTTGGGCCTAATTCAAGGTGCCATCTCACACCACGTGACTGGGCAATGTGGCAGGCTCTCATTAGTCCACATCATATGCCACTTTTGTCACCTACATGCCATGTGTCAACTTGTGATGTTGTCACATCACCTGCTTTGGTCCACCTAGACTGCTGATTGGGTTCCCATGTGGCAATCTATGGGAGTGCCACGTGGAACCCTCAGTTTGACTTTTGACTTTGACTTTTGCCTAGTTTGACCAAAACTTTTACTGACCATAACTTTTGCATATGACTTGGATTGAAGTGTTGTTTGCATCGTTGGAAAGCTTGCGACGAAAGCTTCGATTTGATCCTGGTTTCACTACTATCCAAGGACTTGATTTTTGAACTTTTTAGAGCCACTTTTGATTTTTGGGCCTTTCTTGAGCCACCTGGATCATTCCTTCCCACTAAGGAGATTTTGGTCCTCCAAAATCAGGAACACAATCTGCAATCTACTATACTCCCTTGTTTGCACAACAAGTGCCCTAACATGCCACACTCCCTTCTCCTTCACCTTTTTACTTCAGAGCCATAAGTGATGAACAAACACCTATACCTTGTGCAAACTTGTAGTACAATTTTTCAAAATACCTGTTCCCTTACAAGACCAAACATGACCCAAGAAAACCCCATACTTTCCAAGAGTTTATCACACACTCTTGGTCAAGTTTAGATCATAATTATAACATAAACCATACCCAAGCTATCAATGAAAAGACAAAAAATATCATCATGTTGCTTTCATAAGTGATGGAAAACACTTCATCACTTTTATAGTCATGTTGCAACATGTGATTTAAAAAATGTGGACATGCTCAACTACTTATAAATCCCCATTTCTTACCCAACCAAGTTAATGGGTATTCTTCCTGTAGCCGCTTTTCTTGTTGATACTCTCCATTGATTGGTCCATCTTCCTTCACAGGTTCTTTCTGGTCCTCCTTCAGTCGCGACTCTGAATGGAGCTCCCAACATGTAGCTCTTTAATGTCCATGCTTGTTACAATGGCTGCAAAAATTCCTTTTCCTCTAGACTTGCCTGCCCTTCTTCGTTCCCTGATGTGGAGAAGGTTTTACATTTCTTGTTCTCTTGTTGCCATTCTCTTCCAACACTCGGAAACAACATGGTTATACAAGCCACAAAAAGTACATGGTCCCCACAAGTTTTGATTATTATTAATCTTCTTGTAACCAAAATGAACATTAGAATAATGAGACCCTTTATACCTTGATTAGTTGTCTCTGGTGCGAATCTAACGAGATAACTTTCCCTAGCTCTTCCTTTGCAATTCTCACACTCACAGGAATATTGTGATGTGTTTTCAACATCCTCTTTCCTCGTTGACATGGACAATGGCTTGGATTCTTTGTGTGAAGAACCCCTTGCTTCTGCTACCTTCAAACACTCTCCTTTAGTGTACACCAATCTTGAAATGGGTACCTCTAGGCTTCCAACAGAAATAACATCATGTGAAAATGAAATTAAAGAATTACCAACACATTTTACCTCAACTATTGATTTTGAAGCAAGTGATAATGGCTTTGTTGAGCCTTTGTTGCACTTCAACTTTTACAAGGCCTGTTTTGTGGCTCGTAATTGAAGCTGCAATCTCTGCTTCTCCTCTTCCGCTTCTTGTAGAATTTTCCTCAATTCAACATTCTCTACTTGAAGGCTTTGGTTGATCTCTTCATTTGAATGATGAGAATAAGATGAAGAAGAAGTATATTCACTGGAAGAGGGAGATGGAGCATCGTCCTTTGCTCTCTCTTTCGCTTGTTCCTTTTTTCCATTTTCTCCTCATAACTTGCATACATTAAATCTACCATGCTTGCCTTCCCGTAGAAGGCCTCATAGAGATCTCTGTGATCCTCCATTTTCTGCTCTTGTTGCATGTTCAATATTTCACACTCGCAATTCACATCAACAGGAAGACTGCTCTAATACCATACTTGATCCAGATCTCCTGGCTACCAGAATTAACCAACATATTTTACTTCGTTAATTAAAAAAGAACCTAAAGAGCGCCGTCTAGGTGTCCATCTTCCCTATGTCTAGGGAACCTCAGACAAGATTGCTCGGATCCTTAAGAGGTATGATATTCCCTTAACCTTTGGGCCCCTCAACACCTTTCGCAAATCCCTTCGATCGATGAAAGATCCCATTGACCCTAAGGACATGAACGGTGTCTACTTAATCCCTTGTTCTTGTGGGACCCCCTATATCAGGGAAACAGGGCGCTCTATCCATCAGAGGATCAACGAACATGTAGCTGACCTAAGACATGGGAGAACCAAGTCTTCAGCATTAGCAGAGGATGTGGATAAGACAAAGCATCAGGTTTGTATAGAGGAGGCCAAGGTTATTGCCAAAGTGGCTCATTTCCATCATCGTAAGTTCAGGGAAGCGATTGAAATTGAAAGAAGGCCTAATAATCTCAATAGAGATGACGGCTGGAATATCAGTCACTGTTGGATCCCTGCCATTTCTTCCTAGTCCTTCTTCCCCCCCCCCTCTTTTTATCCTTTTCGTGCTTTCATTGTCCCCCTTGGAGCCTTTTCTTCCTCCTAGGGTGTCTCCTTTCTCTGTGGTTTTCTATTATTCCTTTTCCTGACCTCCCCTTTTTTTCAGGTTTTATTTTTACTTTATTTATTTTTATTTTGATTTTTAATTTAATTTATTTTATTTTAATTTTAACTTAATTCTTTTTATTTATTATTTTTTTTTATCTAACTTTATACTTATCCTACTTTTATATATATTTATATATATATATAAATATAAATAATAAATTATTATATATATAATATAATATATAAACAAATAATTTATAAATTTAAGAAGGCTGTTATAAAATAACTTATATATATATATATATAATATTATATATATATATATATTATTTAATTATATATTTTTTAATATTCTATATCTATATCTATATATATTTATTATTTATATATAATATAAATAGATAAATAAATAATAATAAATAATTAAATATTAACGAAATAAACAAAATAATTTACCATTTTAATTAAGAGTTATAGTTAATTTTTTTAATGTTTTATTAGACTACCAATTTAATTAAATTTACTCATATTTACTCATGGAATTTATATATAGGTCCCTTGCTTACTTTTATTACGAGTTTAGTTGATCCAGACTTAAACAGGAACACAACAAATTACAGAGATAATCATATACAAAAGATGCAGCGGAAATAATACTTCATTTCATTAATGGAAAATACTGAAATATGCTTACAACCAGAAATGGAAATAAACCAGCTGGGGCGATGGCAGCTTATCTCTGAGAAGAGATGTGTGGCTACATGCCTTTGAACTCTGTTACAATGAGGCTCAAAGGCCTATTTATTGCTGAGAAACAATGGAAAAACCCTTCACATTCCAAAACCTAACCCTAGAAGATGAAAAGCTAAATTGTGGGCTCCGTTTTTGGGTAAGTTGGTACGTCAACTTCCCGGGGTCGCGAATTTGTCGTCTTATCTCCGTTTGACGCGCATGATAGCCCATTGGAAAGATCTCTCTGAGGACTATGACGGAAAAGAGATTTTTAGATAGAAAAATCGTTGCGGTATATTTCCCAAAAAACGTCGTTTAGGGCCTCAAAACGGCTTTGGAAGTTTGGGACCCGAAAAACTGCTAAAAATAGTAAACTGTGCTATAATTAATGAAACTGAAAGAACTGAAAGAAGGACTAGAGGGGATCCATGTGGAATTAGTGGGTGGCGACTAATATCCACTTGGATCATTCCTCCCCCGTTAGGAAGCAATGGTCCCCATTGCGTTGAGTTCCTCCATGAGATGAGGGAACTTCTGCTGCACTTGGTCCCTGGTGAGCCACTTGCCCTGGTGAAGGAGTTGTCCTGCTTTGATAACTCGATACAGTTGGATATTTTGTTGTTGAGTGTGCTTGATCTGTGTGTCCATGATCTGATTAGTTGCAGCTTGTTTCATGCAAGCTGAATTTAACTCTGTGGGTGTGAGTTGTTCTGCAATGTCGGACGTGTCTAGTAATGGTGGAAAGTATGGCCGAAGGCGGTCGACATTGAACACCGGGTGCAGGCCAAGGAATGGGGAAATGCTAAGCTCAAATGCATTGTCTCCCATAGCCTTGGTAATAGTGTAAGGGCCATATCGAAGTGGTCTCAGTTTCCGATAGGCTCCGTTAAGGCGTTCCTTTTGCAAATGCAACCAGACTTTGTCATCCACCTGAAGCTTGTGTGGCACCCGATGTTGATCATGTTGTTGCTTGTACTTAGCATTAGATTCCTCCAGAATGTCATGGACCTACTGGCGAATATGTTGGATGTGCTCAATGAAGTTGTTTGCCTTATCTATTTCGGACTGGACATGAGCAGAATCTTCATGAGTAGCTGCAAATGGCGTGGCCACATCGATGGGACACAGTGGCTGGAATCCCAAACCCACCTGAAAAGGGCTATGGCCAGTCAAGCTGTGGAAAGCCCGGTTGTAGCTGTGATGAACATAGGGGAGGCTCTCGTCCCATGTGCGTGGATGCTTTGAGTTATACATGCGCAGAATGTGTACGATCATCCTGTTGACAACCTCTATCTGGCCATCAGTTTGAGGATGGAAGGCTGTAGACTTAGTGAGTTTGGTGTCCAACATCGACCAGAGACTGGACCAAAATGTACCGAGGAACCTACTGTCCCGAACTGAGATGATAGATTGTGGGATCCCAAAGTGTACCCACACTCGTTCAAAGAAGAGTTTAGCAGCGGCTTCTACTGTGATATTCTTCTTGCAGGCCGCCATAATGGCCATCTTTGAGAACCTGTCAACGACCACAAAAACACAGTCATTTCCATGCTTAGTGGATGGAAGGCCTGACATGTAATCCATGGAGATGGATTCCCAATGCTGATTAGGGGTAGGTAGTGGGGTATAGAGGCCTTGCTTCTTGATGGTCAGTTTGGCAATGGCGCAGCCAGTGCATGACCTGATGTACTTCCCGACATCCTGTCGAAGATTCGGCCAATAGAAATACCTCTACAGTACTGCCACCATTTTTTCGACCCCAAAATTCCCAACAGCCCGACTGTAGTGTGCTTCCCAAATCATCTTGGCACGCTCGCTTGAAGGAACACAAAGGTGACCCAGGTGGCATAACAGGCCATCCTCGAGGTGAAAATCTGGAACATGCTGACCCTCCAAGAGGTTCTGGTATGTGTTTCTGAATTCTGGGTTGCTTTTGTAGAGCAGTGGCCAATCAGAAGTCTCGTGCCCACAAGAGTTGAGCACGGTGGTTAACGCAATGATCGGTGGTCGACTGAGGTAATCTGCAACATTATTAGTGCTGCCCTTCTTATACTTGATATTCAAATGGAACTGTTGCAGGTATCTGGACCACTTCTGATGGCGATCATTCTGCAATTTCCCTTGGGTCTATATGAACTGCAGGGGGCGGTGGTCTGTGTGGATGACCGTTTCCTTCCCCAAAATGTAATGCTTCCATTGTCGACAGGCCTGCACAATGG
>APFE031310978.1:0-17695 GCA_000404065.3 Pinus taeda | reverse complement strand
ATTGGAGATTTGTTGAATAGGTTTGGCATGACAGAGTGCAATCCTCTTACTACTCCAATGGAACAAAACTTAAAGCTCACATCTATTGAAGGAAAGGAATTTGAGGACGAAACAAAGTATAGACAACTTGTAGGAAGTCTCATCTACCTCACTACTACCAGACTAGACATTTCATTTGCTATTGGAATCCTCTCTAGGTTTATGAAAAAGCCTTGTGAGGGACATTGGTCTACTGCAAAAATAGTTCTAAGGTACTTGAAGGGAAATCAAGACCTTGGAATCAAGTTTACACAGGTGTACGACTTCAGCTTGATTGGATACTCTGATTTATATTTCGATGGAGACAAAGAAACTGGGGTATCTACTTCAGAATATGCTACGAGTCTTGGATCAGGAGCTGTCTCCTGGAGATCACGCAAACAATCAATTCCAGCAGATTCCACAACAAAAGCAGAATACGTGGAAGCAGCTGAAGCAATAAAAGAAATTGTGTGGCTCAGGAAAATTCTTGAAGATTTGCAGGTAAAACAAGTACAATCAACTCCACTCATGATTGACAATACCTCTGCAATAAAGTTGGCCAAGAACCCAAAGTTCCATGATCCAACGAAGCACATCAATACTAAATATCATCTGATTCTACATCATGTTGAGGCCAAAACAATCCATCTCCATCATTGTTCCACAAATGAACAAATTTCAGACATATTCACCAAAGCGCTTGGAAGAGAAAAGCTTGAACGATTCAGAACGATGCTTGGACTCACCAACATCCCTTCAGATTAAGGGGGGGAATGTTGACACCTCATATTCATGATTGAGTGAATTTTATGTAAATAAATAAATTAGGAATGTGAACAGTCATCGGGAGATGAACTGAACAATCACTCCTATTGTATACAACAATGACCTACCTATGGAATAATAGATGAATCAATTGTTTGTTTTGTGGAGTTATTGCCTGGCCTGACGGAATGGCCAAGGATAGTCCCCTCATTCATCAAGAACTCACATTTCTTAGAGCTTAGAGACATATTAATTTCAATGCATTTTTTTTTAAAACCTTGCACAGATTGGAGAGAGCCTCATGGAAGTCACATCCATAAGAAGTGAAATCATCCATGTATATTTCCACAGAGTCATGAACCAATTAAGCAAAAATACTCAAAACTACCCTATGGAAAGTAGTAGGGGAATTGAAGAAACCAAATGGAATGACTCTAGAAGAAAAGGTACCCCAAGGACATGTGAATGTGGTCTTATCTTGGTCTTCGGGGCTAATCTAGATTTGATTATATCCATCAAATCCATCTAGGAAGGAGAAGAATTTCTTCCCTGCAAGGCCATCCGGGACTTGGTCAATAAAGGGCAAGGGAAAATGGTACTTCTTTGTGGCTTTGTTGAGCTCCTTGTAATTCACATTGATCCTACACTTCTCATTCTTCTTGGGAACTAAGTGACATAAGAGGTGATGCCTACTCACTATCTCAAATAGGGTATATGAACACTGCATCTAGTATTTTTTTCACTTGTATCTTTATAATATCCTTATGATTTGGATTCATCCTCCTCTGGGGTTGGCGCGAAGGATTTCATCCCTCCTTGATTAAATATGGTGGATACATACTGAGGGATGCACACCTTTCATTTCCTTATAGTCCCAAGAAAACGCATCGTGGTGTTGCGTCAACACTTTGCACAATTTCTCTTCTTGTTTGGCCACGAGAGAAGGGTTGATATTTAAGGTTTTGGATGGGCCAAAATTTATAGTCTTGACATGGTCTAGACTTGGGTCAGTAGGGCATAAGTAATTCCAAGGATTACTCGCAGATCCTTTAGTCAACTCATTGATGGGTATGGAAGTTGGAGATTAATTTTGAAGGATGTGGTCAATGAGATCATCTTCATCAGGTTTCTCCCCTCCTATAATGATGTCCAATGTGCATATTGGGTGAGGGGTGGTGTGACATAGTTCATCTTATTCCTCCTCTTCTAGCCATAGGGTAAGTCATCCTCAATGGAAGGCTCAACGGGAGGATGCAATACAAATTTTTTATACAAATGTCCATTCTTACTGGTCATGTTCCCAGCCCTACAACTAATGTAAGCATCAACGGTGGCTAAGCATGGCCTTCCCAAGATGAGAGGATATCCATTGAACTTGGTTTTGTGTTGGAGAACCAGGAAATGAGTAGGATACTCCCAAGAGTCAATGGAGACCGTCACATTTTCAACAACTACCTCAGGAGATACTGTGGATATGTTGGCAAGCTGCAACACTATGGTGATATTTCTCAAAGCTCCTTAGAGGTTTAGCTTTAGCATGGTTTCCTTAGTCATCACATTGATGGCATCCCCAAGATCAATCAAGGTTTTAGGGACTATAAATCCATCAATGTGCACATCTACTACAGGGCTCCTGGGGTCTAGGTATTTATGCAAGATCACCCTCTGAAGCCTCAAATCAGATAATTTCCCAACAACCATTTATGGTGGGGGTATCACTTTTAACTCATGAGGAAGCAGTATGCCAAAGGAAGAGGTACTTTCCAAGGAAAAGGAAGTCAAGGTGGTAGAGGAAGATCTACAACACCTAGAGATGGAGCTACCAGTAGCTCAACCCAACATGTAACCATAGGAGGTGATGCAGGTGGCAGAGGGAGATTTTATAGAGGAAGAGGAGGTAGAGGCAGAGGAAGAGAAGTAAGATGTTACAGATGTAACAAACTAGGACACAGAGCTTTTGAGTGCCTAAAGAATGTAGAAACAAGTCAGAGGAATGAAATTGTTGCTCAAGTTGAGGAAGAAGCAGCAACAATGGAAGAAGAAGAAAATGTACCAGAGAGAGGAGAATCTTTGGTAGTCAATAGAGTTTTTCTCAAGCCAGAAAAGGAGATAGTTGAACCATCATAAAGGAAGAATTTGTTTAGAACAGTGTGTGGGGTTCAAGGGAAATGTTTTCAGATGATCATTGATAGTGGCAGCACTGATAATTTGGTCTCTACAAAAGTGGTGGAGAAATTGAATTTGAAGAAAATGACACATCCAACACCTTACAAGGTGTCATGGTTACAAAAGGGACATCATTTGTTAGTGAATGAACAGTGTGAAATGGAGTTGTAGTTGGGCAAGTATAACGATAAAATTGCATGTGATGTGATGCCTATGGATGTGTGTCACATATTGCTCGGGAGACCTTGGAAATATGATAGAGGAGCTATGCATGATTGGAAAAGAAACACCTACAAGTTTGGTAAAGATGGTGTCAATCATACATTGCTGCCTATGGAAGAAGAGGATGCATCAGGAAAGAAGACTGATCCAAAAACTCTATTACTAGGAGGAAAGGAATAGTTACAGCAGATTGAAGAAGATGAGGTAAATTTTGCTATAATTTGCAAGCCCAAAGTAATAATGATTTCTACTAAAGTTTATGATTTACCCATTGAAATTCAAGAAATTTTGGACAACTATTGTGATATCATTGTTCATGATTTGCCAAATGAGTTACCACCCATTAGAAGAATTAGCCATCATATAGATTTGATTCCTGGAGTAAATCCACCAAACAAAGTAGCTTACAGAATGACTCCCACAGAAAATGAAGAGGTTAGAAAGTAGGTTCAGGAACTTCTTGACAAAGGACTGATCAGAGAAAGTTTGAGTCCTTGTGTAATACCAATAGTGTTGAGTCCAAAGAAAGATGGAGGCTAGAGAGTGTGTAATCATTCAAGATCCATCAATAAAATCACAATCAGGTATAGATTTCCTTTACCTAGAATTGAATATTTGATGGATTTTTTGAGTGGAGAAAAGTATTTTACAAAACTTGATCTTAAGAGTGGATATCATCAGATAAGGATAAGAGAAGGGGATGAGTGGAAAAGTGCTTTTAAGACAAATGAAGGATTACATGAATGGAAACTAATTCCTTTTGGGTTTTCAAATGCACCAAGTACATTTATGAGACTCATGAATGAAGTTCTTAAGGAGTTCATTAGTAAATTTGTAATAGTAAATCTGGACGATATATTAGTTTACAACAGGTCTAAGGAGGAGCACATGAGACATTTGAATTATGTCTTACAAAGATTACAAGAAGAGAAACTATTGTTGAATTTGAAGAAATTTTCACTCATGAAAGAGGAATTAGTGTATTTGGGTTTTGTTATTTTTGCTGAAGGGTTGAAGATGGATCTAGAGAAAATCAAGCCGATTTTGGAGTGGCCTTCACCTAAAAGTACCTTTGAGGTAAGAAGTTTTGATGGTCTTGCTAGTTTTTATAGGAAATTCATAAATAATTTTAGTAAGATCAATGCTCCTATTGTTGAGACTATAAAGAAGGATAAAAAAACATTTAGATGGACTACTGAAGCAGAAAAGAATTTTCAGCTATTGAAGAAGAAGATCACTGAAAACCCTATTTTGGTTCTACCTGATTTTAGTAAACCTTTCCAAGTGAAATGTGATGCCAATGGAGAAGCTATTGGAGGTGTTTTAAGTCAGGAAGATAGACCTATAGCTTATTTTAGTGAAAAGATGAATGATTCAAAGAAGAAGTATTCTTCTTGTGATAAAGGTTTTTATGTTGTTGCACAACCATTGAAGAAATTGAGACATTATCTAATGTCAAAAGAATTCATACTTTATTTAGATAACCATGCATTGCATTATATTATGTAGCAGCCGAAGCTTAACCAGAAACATGCCAAATGGGTAGAGTATCTTCAAGGTTTCCATGTTGTGTTGAAGCATATAAATGGTCAATCAAGAAAAGCTGCAGATGCTTTAAGTAGGAGAAATATATTATTTCAAGAGAGTTAAATTCAAGTGTTGGGTTTTGATTTTCTTAAAGAATTGCATGAGGCAAATTTATATTTTAAAGAGGCATTTGAAGCTTGTAAGAATCCTATTTTGATTGATAGGAATAAATGGTTGGATTACTTCTTACAAGATGGGTTGTTGTTTAAGAGAAATCAGTTGTGCATATCAAATTGTTCTATGAGGGAGAACTTAATAAAAAAGAAACACACTGGTGAACTTGTAGGAAAATTTGGTATAGGTAAGACTTATGAACAGTTGAACAGGTTTTATTTCTGGCCAAAAATGAGATCTAGAGTGGAAAAGTATGTGAAAACTTGCAAAGTTTGTCAATATGCAAAATGACGAAGCCAAAACATAGGTTTGTATGTTCCATTACCAATTCCTGATAGGACTTGGGATATGGTACGTATGGATTTTGTTTTGGGCTTACCAAAAACTCAAAGAGAAAATGATTCAATTTTTGTTGTAGTGGGCAGATTTTCGAAAATGGCACATTTTATTGCATGTTATAGAACTAGTGATGCTACTCACATTGCTAATTTGTTTTTCAAGGAGATAGTAAGATTGCATGGGTTGCCTAAGAGTATTGTCTCAATCAAGGATTCCAAATTTTTTGGACATTTCTGGAGGACACTATGGAAAAAGCTAGGAACTAAATTGAGTTTCAGTTCTGCCTATCATCCACAAATTGATGGACAGACTGAAGTTGTGAACAAGAGTTTTGGTAATCTTTTAAGGAGCCTTACTGCAGAAAATCCAAAGCAATGGGATCAAGTATTGGCACAGGCTGAATATGGATATAATGAATCACCTAATAGGAGTACAATGCAGAGTCCATTCCATATAGTTTATGGGATGCATCCAAGAGGAGTGTCTGAGTTAAGAAACTTGGGAAAAGATGAGATGAGAAGTGCAGAGGGAGAAGATTTTTCTTCAGAAATACAAGCAATACATGAACATGTGAAACAATAGCTACGGGATAGCAACATCAAGTACAAAAATACAGCAAACATGAGAAGAAGAGAAGTGAACTTTGAAGTTGGGGATTTGGTTTTAGCCCACCTAAGGAAGGAAAAATTTCCAAAGAGGGAGTATAAGAAATTGAAGTTCAAGAAAATTGGACCATGCAGAGTATTAAGGAAGTTTTCTACAAATGCATATGAAATTTAACTACCCCCTGATGTTGGAATATCTCCAATTTTCATGGTTGCTGATTTGTACAAGTATGAAGGTCAAAATTGCAAATGATACAGAAGAAGACCAAGAGACGCAGAAAATTGACTTGGTAAAACAGTTACCTACAACAAAGGAGTTACAGCCAGAAAGTATTTTAGACAAGAAATTTTTCAAGAAAACCAAAGGATAGGATTACTTTCAATATTTGGTCAAATGGAAGGATCAACCAATTGCTGAAGTTACTTAGGTAACAGAAAACATGCTATAGAAATTAGGCAGTTTTGTAGAAGAGCTCATTGGACAAGAGCCCATGAAGAATTTTGTCCTCAGGAGTCTAATGCAGGAGCATAGGGATTGAAGACAAATTCAAAGAATTATTCCAAAAATACAAAAAAATTACATGCAAAGGAGTGGCATCCTTTAGCCATCAATTTCCATGTTTTTCTAGTTAAGCATAGAGCTAGAATATAGGATTTGATCATGATATAGTAAGTTTTAGTTAGTTAGTTGTAGTGGAGATTATCGAGGAGTATGCCTCGCAGAACAGATAGGATTAATAAATTTTAGTCTTTGAATTAGGATCTGTTTGTTAGGATGAACCAATACTTATGTAATTTTCATGCTATTGTAAAGGGATTTTGACTGTTGAAGAAATTTGGCTCTCCTAGAGTGAATCTAGTAAAGTGGGAAAATTAAGTTTTGTGTATGCAAATGAGAAGTTCTCTGTCAAATCCCGAAGGATAATCTCCTTTGAAATCTCTGTGTTATTGTGAAATTCAAAGTTTAAATTGGCGTTCTATGAGACTAAATGAAAGTGTGTTGATTGTGTTAAATTTTGTGTTTTTTTAACTGTGTTTTGCGTGAACCCTAAGTATGTGGAATGGATGGTCGAGATCAGTAGAGAGATGGTCGAGATCAACGGAGGGAGGCCAAAAACTCAGGGTGTGAAGATTTAATTGGGACCGATAGATCTCAGTTGAGGTAGATCAATGGTGTCCGGGCACAAAACTTAACCACAAGTTAACGAGCTGAAGCGGTTTGGTAGAAACCACAAGTGGTTATCGGGTGGAAGAAAGGTGGTAAGTGGTAATTCCTGTGGTGGTTCTAATTCTGTATAGATCATGACACGTAGCAGCAAGGAGAGAGAGGGAAACTACTTTTTTCGGGTGGATTTGGAGTCCGTACGTTAGCTAGCCAATATGCATATGAATTGTCAGGTCTGGTGGATCAAGATCAACGGTTGATACGCGTGGAGCAGGTTCGAGCTCGGGGAGCAATTGTGACCATTGGATAATTTAATATATCAACGATAGAGAAGTGTAGATAGGGGTTTACAAGGTGAACTTAAAATTTTAATAAGCCATGAGTTATATTACCATCAGGTCAAGACTAGTGGAGGTTTAACGATGCTCTGAACTTAGCAAAGGATCTAAGGTAAGAATTGGATGTCAGAGAGCCCATTGGACCAGCTCCACCTGCAAACAAAAATAGAAGAGATAATCTCATAGTTTGGGAGTTTAACAGTCCTGCCTGCAACCCAACAACCACCAACAAACCCCCTAGATTCTCTCCTAGTTGTCTCCATTGATCCCCTCCATAATAATAACCTAAAAAGTGCCTCAATTTCCTTCAATTTAACCAGATTGTGCCACATACTATGACAAACACCTTCTACACCTCTTACTAAGAATAATATAACTGGAAATGTTAATTAATGCAAGAGAAGGTTAGTTTTTAGGCTACAGGATGACATATTAATATTCAAAATGTACCTATTAATGGGACTCATCACGAGCTGCAAAACAACCTCCTAAAAAATCTACTTCAATCCACACATCAACTCCTCACTCACTACATAAATATGATGGCTGAAATAAACTTCATCTATTTGCTGATACAACTGCAAACTGCTTCAGAAATTCTGCAATAGAATCCTCACACAACTTGCATACGCTTCTCTAAGCTCACACTCTCTCCACACACACAACTCAATCAATCATACTAAAAATTACCTTTCTCCAATATGTATATTAAATCAAGTGTTGAAATCAATAATTGCACAAAACCATTGGGCATCACAATTCTATTCATATGCTTGATTTGATCTAGATTCACTTCATTGACTCAATCAACCACTAACTCCACTTTCCTTTTTGATATTTTCAACTTTAATCAGATTCTATAGGTCCCATGAACTTTTCTGATCATAAACCGAAATGTTATGATCAAGGATGTCACCTCAAAACAAAAATTAGATGAGCGACATGAGAAATCCAAAGAAAATCTCATGAAAATATCACAAAAAACCTTCAGCCACTCCCATAGTATTGTATCCATGTTACTATGCCTATAACTTCTCCCATAGGCTACTATGCCAGTGACTGGAGTCTTATAGCCACTCCCACATGATTTCCTCCGTTCGAATGAATATAAACCTAAGGTAAAACATCAGTCCTTCAGCCCTAAACCTATGCCATGTGATGGAATATCTTCCTCAGTTCCTGAACACTCCTCCAAGCCACTGTATCAAGTCTATAGCCGATGAAATAGGCTAAGAACAAGTAAATGACATGTGAGACATATTATTCAACCTTAGTAACAAGACCAACACCTCCATCTCCTCAAGAGGAAATCATAGCTTATGTAAACACCTTCAGGACCTATAACAACATCTATGAACCCATAACCATATCCAATTCCTATAGCAGCAACATCATGTCATATAACTTCCTCCAACACTGATAGAGGCACCTCCAACACATACAACCTCATCTCATCACATGCAGTAGCAATCCAATGTCTCCAAGACATGTTGAGACATATGCATCATCTAGAGTAGCACTACAACCACTTGCAACAACATCATCTCCAACCAACATAGCATGCCAACCTCAAACCAATCACACATGTGGAATCCATTTCCAAAACACCTCCACTAGGTCTAGTCATAAGTATGTTGACACCAATTTCAACTAAGGATACCATCAACCAATCATCCGTCACCAACACTCATCACAAATGCATATGACCATCATCACCAAGAGCATGTTTACATCAATGCCCACACTACAATTACAACAAACTCCCCCTTTGTCATTGATGCAAACCTCAATGCGACATGTGAGGTCAACTCAACAATCCAAAATACCTCTCCCTTTGACATCAATGGAAAGGGGCCATACAAACTCTGAAGTACAATTCCAATAATATGTCAGATGAGAGAAGGACCTCCCCTATCATAATCAACACCATGCTGATACAATGATAATAAAGACAAAAATTAGGAACCTCGGGTTCCAATCATGTCTCTAACTAATTACATTTCATCTTTGAAGACAAAACATGCTCCCCCTAAGCATGTAATGGAGTTGCAATCATACACTCTAGCTACTGCAATAATCCTTCTTTCCAAGTGGAAGAGATACTCCTCATCACCATGACTCGAAATGACTTTGTGCAATGATATATAATTAATTACACCACATAAAATGCTTCATGGAGCAAGTACAAGGCTATGACAAGTACATAGAATTCAGAAATTATTCCACTATACCTATCATCAACCAAGACTTTTTGGACCCAAGTTTACATCATGCACCCAATGAAGTTGTTCTACATCAAATATATACATCATCAAACATGAATTGGACTCCATCCACCCATAGATAGTAAATGATAAGCCATGCTAGCCACCATGGGTCACTCCATGAGTAATGTGCCCAAAAGATGAAACAATGATAATACATGGATTTTATATTTTCACACAATGGTTCTCTCATCAATACATCCATAAAACATAAAATATCATGAGCACATGGAAACAATGAGTAATGAATATGCTCCATATGGAAACAACACTAAAATACAATACATGGAACCCACAAGCTATGACATGAGTTTCTCCAAATGTAGCAACAATAATAAGAAATACTAACAACATCATATCCCAATACATGGCCACTCAACACCTTGGCCATCACCATCCAACAATGAATATCCTACATCATAATCATAATAACCACTAGAAACACCATGCTCCACATGTGCATCTACAAACAATATCAAATGATAGCAACAATATAACAATAGTAGAAGCAACAAGTACATATCCTCATCATGAGTAGCAACAATCTCTCCATTCATAATCAGCCATATGAATCAACATCACTCAACCAAATGAATGTTCAACACATAATAAGTAGCATCATATTCATCCATCTAAAACATATCAGCAACATGCATGATTCATTTAGAAGTGAAAACATAATCAATGAGGTACATAAAATCTAGATGGTCCAACTAGCAAAATGTGACAACAGTAATAAAATTCATCCTGCATAAAACAATGTCACTATTATGCAAATCCATTAGGAATCACATATGCTCCCATTCAATGTGTGGTTCTCCATCACACCGTAGCCATATCCATAAGACAACCATGTGGTTGTCATATATCTAATAAACCCAATAACTCAACATGCAGTTGCTCTAAAAACCGTTGGTAGAAATATAACTGAAAATAATCAATGAATGTTGTAACATGGTTGATAGACATGTCTTTCCCACTCATATACAATAAAAGCACTAGATGAGAAATAATCAGTGAAAAAGAATAAACTTAAAGAATCAAGCCTTGAAAAGCATAGCTCCCCCTAAGAACTATATACCTGATATGAAGTGATCCAATTGATATGAATGTGCATAAAGGAACTTAAGCAGGCTGCCAACGCTCCCCCTGAGACCATGCAAGTCTCATGCATACTAATATAGTCAAGTAGATCTAATATGCAAGAATGGACTGCAGTAGGGAGAGATCTCAACTATTCTAAATCTGATGAGGAAGAGTAAATTCATGGTCTCTTCTTACTCTTCTCTCTTCCCTTTAACACATACACATTATTTGGGGTCTTTATTCCTCTAGCAATCAATTTCTTTGATATTTCTTTCCAGATGATGCAACCTTTGGAGTTGAAAATCACTTCCTTTCCTCCATCAACCAATTGGATCACACTCAAGATATTATTCTTTAGGCCTTAAATGATCCCAACATTTCCTACATTTGTCCCCTTCTTAGCAAGATTATTTTACTACTATTAAAATTATGCAACTACAGTCAAAATACAATTTGTATAGATCACATGATGGAGGTAATTATTGCATTGAATTCCTCTTTTTGAGAGGACCAAAATTGACCTAAATATCATATTATTGGACAAGAAGAAGTTGGTTTTTGAATTTATCTATCCACTCATGTATATTGGATAAGGTTGGCCCTAAGCACATGTACAATTGGACAGGTTGGCCTCAACTTCAATTGAACTCTCATGGAAGCCTATATATAGAAGAGACCTCAAGCTCATTTGGAAATAATCATCAAGAACTTTATTCTGTCTTCTATTGTTTGCTTCACATAGATCTGATGGAGGAAAGCTCACACAAAGGGTCCGAAACCACAACGATGAAGCTCACACGTATCTAGAGTTTCTCTCAGATGCACGCTCGTAATTAAGTATTTTCATCCCTAGATGCTCACACAATATGGTAAAGAGAGTGTACAGGAAGTCTCAGACACTCGCACACAGTGTCTAAGGGATCATTCGAGAAGCTAGGGTTTTCGCAGTCTAGTTTGGCCCCAAACACTCGCATGTAGCTCTGTTGGGCACGTCTAGGTGAGTCTCAGATGCTTGTATAGAGTGTTTCATGGAGAATCGGGGACCAAAATATGAATTATCAATACTATGAAGTTTTCACACAGTAACGACAACATTCAGCAATTGACTACAGTCAGCAACAAGGCATTATAGTCCTGAGGATCATGGTTTTGAAGTTTAAGCATGTTTAGGGTCATGTCAAGGATGTTATATTTATTTTGTTACATATATGAAGTTATGAATCATTTTACTCTCTTTTGCTCAATCATTTGATGATGATCTAAGAAAAAGAATATTTTTCAAGGGTTTTCCCCATAGATGGTTTTGTCGTGGTCTTCGACCAATCCTGGAATCTCTATATGTGCATGATTTTCTTCTATATTTCCATTATGTTCAATTGCATTGATGACGATAATTATATTTTTCTTTCTACATAGTTTCATATGCTGATGAATAAGGATGTAAATATGAATAATGTTATAATGCTATGCAGTGAACTTAATGTGTGAAGAAATGCAACTATCAGACCAAAGAACAATATAGTTCTATTAAAAATTAACATGGTATTAGAGGCAGGCTGAAGAAATGACATGGAGATCACCCTGATGATGACACAATTGATGGAAGAAAGAAGAGGATGGTGGAGACCTAAAATAATTCTACAGTTTGAGGAAACCCACAGGAAACTTGATTATTAGGGTTTGATTAGGGTTGGAGAGAAAACCTTGGCTTATGTAAAAGTCATGAGATATAGTAAGGTTAATGTGAAGAGGCTCAAGCACTTGTGAAAGATTTGATGAAGCCTTAGATGGGATAATACCTAGAAGGTCTAGTTGGATAACTGAAGGAAACATTGGAAAATGGATATTAATGTCTCTTGAAGATTGGTTCAATAGGAAAAGGATCACCTCTTTAAAGATAAGTATTTATTATGATGATTCCTTTTGTCCTTACTTTTTTTTAGAATTATGGATCTGATTATTATGTTTATTGCTTATACTTCCTTCATATGTATTTGAATATATGGATGTTTCTAATCTCCTTGATGAGCTGCGATAAGTGGATCTTTCTTGAGAATCATTTAAAATGTAGGAAAGGTGGCTAGATATGGAAAAGGGTAAAGAGGCACTACATGAAAATATGACAAAGTGCTACAAGCTTACTATACCTAATGAGAAGGTGCACAAGTACTTGAATATTTCAAGGTATGCATGATATATTGTTTCGCGATTATGTTTCAGTTGTTAGGCCCTCTTGAGAATATATCCTTCTCAAATGGTCCATACATACATATGAAGGTGATTTGATCTATGTTGAAATGGTGCACCTAATATCGAACACTTTTTGATCTTCTTGAATTCTATGTTGATCTTGATATACTTGATGTTGGATATTTTGATCCTAAAAAGAAAGCTAGCACCTTGACTGTAGATACTATTAATACTTGACATGCATAAGACATGATGGATTTCACATAGAAGGTTAGCTCCTTGATTCTTATACATGATCTTATTATGCTCATGGAAGGGTTGACACACTTGCTGTTTTGATAACGTTTTATTGAATTCCCTAACTTGATATTATTGATAAAAATAAGCATGGTGATAAAAGTGTAACTATGGTCATGTATTGATGTGATGAGTAACTGTAGCATATGGTAAAATGTGATGATAGAAAGTGTTATTATTGATGATCTTTGAGATATATGTCACATATGTCTTCTACCCTAATCTTTCAAGTCTAACCCTTGATGAAAAATTGATGACATGATGTTGATTACCATGATAGATATATGTTTATGATCTAACAGATCTGTTGTTGGATGACATTAGAAGAGATAGGTTGATGACATGAATGAAGATGAATGAAGTAGATTTCTAGTCCGAGGGAGAATCTCTTCTCAAGATTCTCGCTCATATTACTATTTTCATTATGTACTGTTGAATTCTAGTTTATGTGCATATGACATTATTGAACTGCAGCAAAGTCTCAGACTTGAAGCTCGTACAAAAATTAGGTTTTATGTTCCAGATGCAGGCACAGAACCAGGAGATTTCATCCTTGGACACACACATGATAAGGCCAAGGTAGTTTCCAAGAAGCTAAAGATGCTCCCATGCTAACTTGAACAAAGCGTCAAGGGGTTTCACTATAGATGACCATCATCTGAAATTTTCTGAAGCTATCTAAAGTCTGAATTGATTTCTAAAATTGTTGGGTTGAATTGTTGATCACAAAAAAATGAAGTATTGTGCATGAAATCATATATCTACATTAAGCATGTCAATCTTACAGATATGAAGAAAGAAAGATCTATGAGTAAGACAAATTTAGATATTTTCTATAATATGAACTTTTGTTTACAGATGACTGAGATAAGCACATAGATATGCCATTATAATTTAACAATTGAAATTTATGACACAAGAGATTTCACTAACTGATATAGATAAAAAACATTTGAAATTTGACATGATAATTGACAATGATTTAGAAGTTTGACTTGATATTGAGATATGTTTTTGGACTATAAATCTCTCTGCGATAGAAAATCTGGATTTGACGAATGATGTTTTGTCTTTATGAGAATGATTATGCCGAGAGATGCTCTACATCCCAGTATGGAGGTAGATCTCACATAAAAACGTAAACACAAATGTAAACAACCAAGTATGGGGGTAGCTCTCACATAAAAACGTAAACATGTTTAACATTTAACATTTTTAATCTAATGTCAACCCTATTTAAAAATCAATCTAATTATTAGTATGTATAAATACAATATAAATTTAAAATATAAAGAGGTTTAATAAGTGTAATAAATAAAATATAAATATACACGAGGTATGGTAAAAATAATTTTTTTATATATTATTATTTACTAGAGAGGCATGGTAAATTAGTTAAAAATATCATAAACAGAGGTACTGTAAATAATTAAATGCCTCCTTTTTTATTTATTCCAACTTCTTTATATTTAAGAAAACTCCAATCTGTTTTTTAGTGTAAGCCTTTGGGCCAAATACCATGTGACAAATAATTATATTACCATGGCAGATACCTTATTTATAAAGATGGTTATGGAAAATAAATAAATATTAAAGAGGTATGAAGAGGTATGATAAATCAAATTAATATAAATATTGGATAAAACAGAGGGCATGGTACATATAAAACTCTTTTACTACTACCCTCAAAAATAGGTTTTATGTAGGTGACCGCTATTGCCTCAAATACCATGGGGCAAAATTATATTACCATACAAAAATTATTAACCGGTATTAATATTCAAATATTATTTAAAACTACTTTCATATTAATATATTAAATATTAATTATTAAATTTAGTAACTTTGGATTAACACAATATTAAATTTCTTATATTATAATATATATTACTATATCATGATATATATTACTATATCACGATATATATTAACTCTAGATATATATGGGAGGGAAGAACAAGGACATAAATTGATAGAGGTGGAGAGATAGTTGGAGTGACAAGGGAGAGATGGAGATAAATTGAAGGATAGGGGAGAGGAGGAATGAAGGGAGAGAAAGGGAGATGAGTGAGAGATGTAGAGAAGGGTAAGAGAGAGAGAGGGAGATGAGTGAGAGATGTAGAGAAGGGTAAAAGAGAGAGAGAGAGAGGGAGACACAAAGATGGAGGGGGAGAGAGAGAAGTAGAGAGGGAGGGAGATAGTGAGAGGAATGGAGGGCAGATAGAGAGAAAGAGAGAGAGAAAGATGGGGGAAGAGAGAGCAGGTAGGAGAAAAAGGGAGAGAGATTAAGGATGAGAGAGAATAATTGCAATGGAGGAGGGGAGAGGGAAGGAAGAATAAATACATAGAGAGTGATAAGTGGAGAGAGAGGGGGTGACAAGGGAGAGATGGAGAGAGAGAGAGAGTATGTTTAGGGCTAAGATAAAGAGACAATGAAAGAGAGATAGAGATATGGGGGGAGAGAAGGAGAGAGGGAGGGATATAGTAACATAGTTTGAGAGAGAGAGAGCGATGGGGGAAGAGAGAGAGAGAGAGAGAGAGTTATCAGGGAGATGGAGAGAGGGAGGTGAGAGAGAAAGGAAGAGAGAGAGAGGGGAGGGAGAGAAGGAGAGAGGGAGAGAGAGAGAGAGATGGAGTTGAAGGGGGAGAGAGAGGGAGGAAAGAAAAAAGGCATAAAGAGATAGAGGTGGAGAGAGAGAGAGGGAGTGACAAGGGAGAGATGGAGAGAGAGGAGAGGAGGGGAGAGAGAGAAGAGGAGGGGAGAGAGATAGGGAGATAAGGGCAAGAGAGCGAGGGGGAGCGACATAGATGGAGTGGAGAGAGAGAATGGGAGAGGGAGGAGATAGTGAGTGTGAGTGAGTGAGAGTGAGAGTGAGAGAGAGAGAGAGAGAGAGAGTGATGGGGGGAGAGTAAGTCGTAGAGAGTGAGAGTGAGAGTGAGAGAAGAGAGGAAGTGAGTGTGGGGGGAGAGACAAGGGGGGGGGAGGGAAGGGAGAGATAGGACTAAGAGAGAGAAGGAGAGAGATATGGATTTGGAGGGGGAGAGAGAGGGAAGGAAGAAGAAAGGCATAGAGGGAGAAATGTAGAGAGAGAGAGAGAGTGACAAGGGAGTGATGGAGAGAGAGTCAGGTAGAGAGGAGAGTGGGGGGAAGAGAGAGAGAGGAGGAGAGACAAGGAAGGAGAGAAGGGGAAGAGAGAGAGGTAGAGAGGAAGAGGGAGGGAGCGAGAGAGATAAATATGGAGAGAGGGTGTGTTCATTTGGGGTGTAAGATAGAGAGAGGGCATAAGAAAGACAAACATAGATATGAATATAGATATTATATAGTAATATATAACCAGCCTAGATCCATCTTAACCTGGATCTATCAAGCACCGAGAGGGATCAAATATCTCTAGGTGCAAACCTTTCCTCAAGTTTTACACTCAAAAAAGGGGTTTTCATCTCGTGAGATTGGATCCCTCTCGGTGCTTGATAGATCTGGGTTAAGAGGATCTAGGTTGGTATATAAGCATAGTCAATTCTGATGACTTATATTGTGACATAATGACTTATATGATGATAATGAGAATGACTTGATTGATATTGCATGATATATGAGAACTTGTTGGCATAATAATAAATGAAGTCAAGACCTTATATGAGCCCTACATTCCACCTAGACTAAACAATTAATATTGTGATATTGATGAGTTTCATGAGTTTACTTAGTTAATGGTACAATATTGATTTATGAAATGTTGAGCAAGTTGGTTTTGGTAAAGTATGATGTTTTCAAAGAGAATGACATGAAGAAAACTCCTCGATCTAGATGTGTCTACATTGGCTGTTATCTGGTCAAATCAGGATGATGTGTTCCAAGGTATGGCTTTGATTGTGGTTTTGGTTTTGGTTTTGGTTTTGGTTTTGGTTTTAGTTTTGGTTTTATACACTAATTATCTACTCCTGATAGGCAATGATTCTTCTATGATCTAAGTAAAAGGGAGATGGATTTTGAAGCTTGACATGATGAATGAATCGATTTCTGAAATTGGGAAAATATAATTTATATTGTGAAGCTATTGAAGAATTACTGGGAAGAGGAAATGTGAATCCTTGGACACTTCGATTGAATTGGAAACTAATTGTTGATTAAAGAATTGGTGGCCTGTTTTTTAGAATCCATCCATTTACATGATATGCATAGAACCAAAATTGGTTCGCGATTGAGTTGATTAATACACATTGAGTTTCCACCAATAATCCTTCAAGATATTTCCAAGAGATGATCTATTCTTGGTCTGAGATATTCTTCCTATTATATATTATTGTATGGATATGGTGATGCTAGTTGGGTGTGTTATTGATGAGATCAGCACATATGAGTTTTTCCTTAGTATGATATCTTCCATGATATGAGAGGTCTGTAGCATGACCCGGGTTGAGAACAATGTTGCTAGCTTGACTAGCTATGAGGCAGAAAGAAGAAGATTTCGAAGAGATGTTTGAGAAATTTTTGAATATGAAATGGATACATTACGATGACAGTGAGGTAGAGAA
>APFE031310975.1:1571-18557 GCA_000404065.3 Pinus taeda | reverse complement strand
AAACCTCTCCCATGTGGGAAGGGTCTCACGTGCACAAACCCCATCAGCAAAGTTCATCCATGAACGGGCGAGGCCATTTACCGCAATCCGCACCAACTCAGTGGGTGGAATGGCCTCTCTAATCGCTGCCAACTCATCTCTCACATCAGTAATCTTAGTGAGATATCCAGCTGCACTATCATTGCCCATTTTAATGTTCTTCAGTTTCTCCTTCAAGACCATTTTCCGGTTCTCATTGGTACTCTGGTAGAGATTGGACAATGCTGCCCACATCTCATGGGCATTGCTCTTTCCTCTCACATGAGGAATGCAATGGTCTTTGATTCCGTTTAGAATCAGCCTCTTACCCTTCTTGTTCTTTCTATTATAAACAACCAACTGAGTAGCATCAGTAGGCACAACAACAGGGGTCTGAGTGGTATACACCATGATATCCCAGACTTCTACCTCCTCAAAGATACTCTGCATTCTCTCCTTCCAAATGCTGTAATTTGTATGTTCATCCAACCTATCCTCCACCCTTAATCCCAATGACATCTTGCTGTCCTAAAACTGAAAAATAGCACTGTTGTAGTAAAGATAAAACCTGCTGTTTATGAAAAATCAGCGTGCTAGAATTTTCTGAATGAAAAATCAGCAGCTGTAATTTTTCTCTTTCGCTGTCCCAAACTGCCCTTCAGCACTCAAGCTCTGATACCATGTTAAAATTTCTGTTTTCCCCCCCCGGTTTTCAGTTTCTCCTTATTTCTCCCATGTAGTTAAATGCCCTTTCCCATAACCATACATTCAACAAGCTGGAAAAAATAAATTTTGCTGAAAACACAAATTCTGGAAAATTTACAGAATGCTGGAAATTGCAGAAAATAAAAATCAGCAATAATAAACAGCCATTAAAACACATTAAAACGCTGATATTTTTTGTCAACGTGACCCTGGAAAAACCCCCTAACTCTTGGGGAAAACCAATTTGAGAGCTCTTCTTTATTTCTGAAAAATGTCTTTACAGCAAGAAAATTTCAGCAAAAAATTACAGCAAAATGATTTTTTCAGCAAGCAAACTTATCCGTTTTCAGCCCAACGGACCACCTGGAAACTTGTCTTTCTACTGTTCTGATTTTACTGAAGAGTTGCCTGGTATGTGTGCCAAACTGCTGCCTCTTTCTCCTTCTTGTCCAGAAATCTCCCTTGCTCTCTTGCTCTCCTTCTCCCAATCTGCTCATGAAAGAATGAATGATCTTTTCCTCCTTTTCCTCCTTTAATATAACTCCAAGTGAATTTTGGGTGATCCAAGTGACTTTTGGGTGATCTCTAATGGCTGAAATAGATTTAGATAAATGGCTGAGATTAAATGCACTTTTAAATCTCACTTTCTATTTTTTAATTCACCCACTTTAATAAAGACCCACTTGTCATTTATTTCCAAAGTCACTTTTTCCTTTCTAATTTTACATTAACTTTATTAAAGTCACTTTAAAATTAGACTTTAGTAACTTTATCACTTAAAGTCACTTTTAAATTAGATTTAACTTTATAAAAATTATAAAGTTACTTTAGGAGAAAAATTAAACTCTTTTGGACACTTTTCCCTAGGCCAAATATCAAAGCCTTAGGGAACCACCTGTTCTCCGGTACCTGTCCTTAGAGAAGGTGTTCCTCACCACACCCATCTTGTCTCTAAAGTAGACATGCTTGCCCCGTGGTAAGGCTTTGGTAAGAAAATCTGCAACCTGCTCATCAATGAGAATGTACTCAAGCTTCACAGCTCCCTTCTGAACATAGTCTCTGATGAAATGATATTTGATCCCGATACACTTTGACCTGTCATGAAATACGGGATTCTCCGCGAGTTTAATGCAACTCTGATTATCACAGTAAATCACTAAAGATTTCAACGGCTAACCAAATAAGCCAAACAACATCTTGCGAAGCCAGATGGCCTCACAACTAGCTAGATTGGCCGACATATACTCTGCTTCCGCTGAACTCAATGCTACTGACTGTTGCTTCCGGCTGAACCATGACACTACTGTTGAACCCAACCCAAAACAGCTCCCTGAAGTGCTCTTCCTATTAGAAGCACAACCTGCCCAATCAGAATCAATATAACCTGCGAATCTCACTCCACCCCCCTGCCTGTAGTCCAGACCATAATCCATTGTCCCCTGCAAGTACCATAGAATGTGTTTTGTAGCCACCTAGTGAACCTTCCTAGGCTCACACATAAACTGACTCATCGTGTTGACTGCAAAACAAATATCTGGTCTATTGTTGACTAAATACATCAAGGAACCAATCAACTGCCTATACAATGTGGGATCCACCAACTAGGAATCCGAAGCATGAAGCTTCTTCCAGTTGGTAATCATTGGTGTCGACATGGGTCTACAATCCTCCATGTGGAATCTACCAAGGATGTCCACAATATACTTCCCCTGCTCCAGGAAGAAATGCCCCTCCTCTTGCCACACCTCCAAACCCAAAAAGTAATGCATCAAGCCGATGTCCTTCATCTCAAACTCTGCCGCAAGATCTCCCTTACAGTGCTCTATGAGTCTCTCTGCACCTGTAATGACCAAGTCATCCACATACAACACCAGAATGAGAGGCTCCTCACCTATCACAATAAAGTAAAGGTTCGGATCTGGCTCACTCTTTGTGAAACCCATCCCCTGCAAATAAGTATCTATCCTGGAGTACCAAGCTCTGGGAGCTTGCTTCAGGCCATAAAGGGCCTTCTTCAGTCTGCACACATGGGACTCCTTCCCATGCACCTCAAAGCCCTGTGGCTGCCCAATGTACACCTCCTCCTGTATGAAGCCATTGAGAAATGCGGTCTTCACATCCATCTGGTGGATCTTCCAACCCATCTCTGCTGCTATCGATATAATGGAGCGAATCGAAGTATATCGAGCCACGGGAGCGAAAGTCTCCTCATAATCAACTCCCTCTACCTGGGAGAACCCTCTAGCCACAAACCTCGCTTTGAATTTCTCAATGCTGCCATCTGCAACATGCTTTACCTTGTAAATCCATCTGGAAGTAACCACGAATTTTCCCTCAGGCCTTGGCACCACCTCCCAAACATCATTCTTCATGATAGAAGAATACTCCTCCTACATGGCCTCTCTCCAGACCTGTTGGCTAGCTGCTCTTCATAGCTAGAAGGCTCAGAGTCAATGATGATGGTAGCCATTGCCATATAGCTACAAAACCTCTCAGGTGGTCTACTCTCTCTGACCGACCTCTTCGGCTCAGCAACAGATGTGGCATCTCTCAAGGTGTCCTGAAGCCACTTGGGCTTCCTCTTCCTTGAGCATGCTTCTCCCATGGGAGAATGAAACTCCTCCTCCTCGTCACCATCAAGAGCCTGAACTCTTGACTGCCTGTCTGCTATCCTCCTGCCTTCACGTGAACCTGTAGAAGCTGAGGTACCGTGTGAACTTTCCATCAGTGGACTCCCTAGTGAACTGCTCTGTGAACTGCTCGGAGCACCACCCCTCTGGCTCGGCGAGCCACTCCTCACTGACGGACCTGACATCCTCATAGATATACTGATCCTCCTAATCCCTTCCCACTGGAGCCCTGTGACTAACTCAACTGCTGTTGAGGGTCTGGCTGATCCAGATACTCTAACTCCCGTGACCTCCTAAAGGCCCTGTCCTCCTCGAATTTCACATCCCGCCTAACAAAAATTCTTCTCTGTGCAGGAATGTAAATCCGAAAGGCCTTTGAGGTCTCACTATAGCCCACAAAGATACCCTTCTCTGCGTTGGACTCTAGTTTGTTCCTCTTCTCCTTGGGTATGTAGGAGTATGTAATGCATCCAAAGATACGAAGATGACCAATATTAGGCTTCTTCCCAGAGAAAGCCTTCTCCGGAGTCATGTGCCCCAAGGCACGATGCAGACTCCTGTTCTGCAAGTAAACAGTTGCGTTGTAGGCCTCTACCCACAAGAATAATGGCAACCCCTGATCATGTAACATGGCTTTGGTAGCCCCTATGATGGATCTATTCTTCCTCTCCGCAACCCCGTTCTGTTGGGGGTTGTAAGGAACAATGAACTCCCTCCTAATGCCTGCCTCCGCACAATAATCAACAAACTCTCCAAGGGTGTACTCTCCCCCATTGTTCGACGTCAGGGACTTGATCTTCCGACCTGTCTCTGTCTCCACAAGAGCTCTAAACTCCTAAAACCGCTTCAAGACCTCACCCTTGGTCTTCAAGAAATAAATCCAGGTCCTCCTGGAGTGATCATCAATGATTAAAACATAGTACTCATATCCACTCAAGGAAACATGAGACATCCGACCGCTCACATCAGAATGAATCAAATCAAGTATCCCAGTCACTCTGTTGTCACTGTTGGAAAAAGGGGATTTGGCAAACTTGCCCATCGCACATCCTCTGCAAGTATCAAAGTGATAAGTACTGAAATCTGGCACACCTGTAGTGATCTCCCGCAAGGTCCTCAAGGCTCCATGATACATATGTCCCATACTGTGGTGCCAAATCTCACATAACTCAGAACTGCTAACTGTGCTATCGGTACTACTGCTCAATGCCACAAGGGACTAGAATGCAAACTTGTACACCTTTGCATGACGTACACCTATCACTCTAGCTGAATCAGCTGGAGTGCCCCTGGGATATATCAACACCTGTCCTCCCCTGAACAATATCTCATATCGTCTGTCCTCCAAAGCTAAGATGGATATGAGGTTCTTCCTCATTCCTGGCACATAAAGAACATCTGACACCTTCAAGGGAGGTTTGGACTCCCTCTGAAATGTCAGTGTCCCCACACCGACTGCTCTAACCATTCTATCATCACCGAGTACTACCTCTATATCAGTGCCACTCTCTGAAAGCTCAGAGAAGTACTCACGGACTCCTGTCATGTGACGTGAAGCCCCACTGTCCACATACCAGATACCTGAAGATGCTCCGCTAATCGAGGGAAAAGCATGCTCCCTCTGAACCTGTGTGGCAAGTGATCCTGCACTAGAGGACTCATATGCAGTGAATCTAAACTCCCAGTCAAAACGAACTGCAAAGTCCTTAACCTCTGCTGAAGCTGCCACGCTCTAGTTCTTCCCCTTCTTCTTCTTCTTTTCCAGACACACAACTGCATAGTGTCTCATCTTTTGACAATTCCAACACTTCACCTTGGAATAGTCCTTCTATGTGTTACCCTATTTACCTTTACCTTTTCCTTTGCCCCCACCATTGCTTGTGGAAGCCTGCTTCTTCCTTTTGCCTTTCTTGCCTCCTGCTGACAGTGCTACATCCTCATCCTACTCAACTGGATTGGTTGCCCCAAGCTGACCTTTCCTGATCTCTGCCTGAATGCAATCATCCCAAAACCTCTCCCATGTGGGAAGGGTTTCACGTGCACAAACCCCATCAGCAAAGTTCATCCATGAATGGGGGAGGCCATTCACTGCAATCCGCACCAACTCAGTGGGTGGAATGGCCTCTCCAATTGCTGCCAACTCATCTCTCACATTAGTAATCTTTGTGTGATATTCAGTTGTACTATCATTACCCATCTTAATGTTCTTCAGCTTCTCCTTCAGGACCATTTTCCAGTTCTCATTGGTACTCTGGTAGAGATTGGACAATGTTGTCCACATCTCATGGGCATTGCTCTTTCCTCTCACATGAGGAATGAAATGGTCTTTGAATCTGTCTAGAATCAACCTCTTACCCTTGTTGTTCTTTTTATTATACTCAGCCAACTGAGTAGCATCAGTAGACATAACAACAGAGTTCTATGTGGTATACACCATGATATCCCAGACTTATGCCTCCTCAAAGATACTCTGCATTCTCTCCTTCCAAACGTTGTAATTTGTATGCCCATCCAACCTATCCTCCATCCTCAATCCCAATGACATCCTATTGTCCTAAAACTGAAAAATAACACTGTTGTAGTAAAGATAAAACTGTTGTTTGTGAAAAATCAGCTTGCTGGAATTTTCTGAGTGAAAAATCAGCAGGGTGTAATTTTCCTCCTTGTTGTCCCAAACTGCACTTTAGCAACCTGGCTCTGATACCATGTAGATATTTCTCATTTCCCACCTCGGTTTTTAGTTTCACTTTATTTCTCCCATATAGTTAAATTCCCTTTCCCATATCCATACATTCAATAATTGAAAAAATATTTTTTTGCTGAAAACACAAATTCTGGAAATTTTACAGAATGCTGGAAAATGCAGAAATAAAAAAATCAACAGGTACAAACAGTCATTTAACACATTTGAACACAGTGATTTTTGGTCAATGTGACCCTGGAAAAACCCCCTACAACTCTTGGGGAAAACCAGTTCGAGAGCTCTTCTTTATTTCTGAAAATGTCTTTTTTACAGTGAGAAATATTCAGCAAAAAATCAGCAAGCAAATTCACAACTTATCTCTTTTCCCGTGCCTCACAGCAAACTGGAAATTACAGCAAACAGGACATCAATAAATGCTGTATGGCCTCGATTGTTGTGCCCATTTTTAGCCTTAAATGATGTTGTACGGCCTGCATTAAATGCGGTGTACAGACTGTAATAAATGCGTTGTGCGAACCTCGATTTGCATGTAGAAAAATAGCAAACTGCTCCTCGATTTCTGTGCAAACCACTCTTCGATTTTTTTGCAAACTAGCTGTACGGATTTCTAGAAAATCGTGCCAAAATCAGCCTTTCGCTGTGTGCTGAATCAGTTGTACAAATCTGCTCAACCGCTACCTTGGAATGTGTGCCAAGCTGCTGTCTCCTTCTCCTCCTTGTCCAGAAATCTCCCTTGCTCTCTTGCTCTCCTTCTCTCAATCTGCTCATGAAAGAATGAATGACCTCTTGCCTCCTTTTCCTTCTTTAATCTAATCCTAAGTGACTTTTGGGTAATCTCTAAATCTAATGGCTGAAATAGATTGAGATCTAGGGCTGAGATTAAATGCTCATTTAAATCTCACTTTTTTTTTTTTTAACTCACCCCACTTTAATAAAGACCCACTTAGTCATTTATTTCCAAAGTCACTTTTCCTTTCTAATTTTACATTAACTTTATTAAAGTCACTTTAAAATTAGACTTTAGTAACTTTATCACTTAAAGCCACTTTTAAATTAGATTTAACTTTATAAAAATTATAAAGTTAGTTTAGGAGAAAAATTAAATTCTTTTGGACAGTTTTCCCTAGGCCAAATATCAAAGCCTTAGGGAACCACCTGTCCTCCGGTACCAAATTTCAACATCCAGTATGAAAATTAGATGAAACATGGACTTCATATTATGGTGTTGTGATCTAGGAGTATCCAGTCTAAAAATTTATGAAACATGGTCCCTTGAGAAAGAGAGAAGGTCGTAGCCTTTTGTAGGTCAGCGCCTACATACTGGTAAACATATTGGGTAGTACAAGAGCCAGGGGGTTGGAGTTCCCTTCCAGTAGCAGTTGGACAATGACAGAGGGTTGTAGCCTTCAGTAGGCCAATGCCTATGTAATAGTAAATATATCAGCTAGTACAAGAGCTAGGGGGTTGTAGCTTCCTTCCAGTAGAAGCTAGAGAATGAGAGAAGGTTGTAGCCTTCTACAGGTGGGTGCCTGCATGTTGGTATGAGTCTGCAACAGTACAAGATTGTAAACAGGTTTTTCTTATATTAAAGGAAGACGACAACAGGTGGTTTTTGTCCTGCACTGGGTTTCCACCTTATATCATGGTGTTCATGTGTGTTTCTTATGTGTGATGATCTGTTCCGTTTTACTACACATGTTTACTATTTATATGGTTAATGAAGTTTTGATGCGTTGATTAAAGATCAACATATTATGGATTAATTGAATCATAAGTTTACTGGATATACGCTAGTTGCATTAAACACAGTTGCGTGTACACGCGGGTTCCCTTAACTGAAGTAGCATATATGAATTTGATTATGGAAATGAAAAGTTATTGATTTGCTAATACTGATTCAATCCCCCCCACCTCAGTATTATTTCCAACAATTGGGATCAAAGTAGGTCCTTTTGTAGAAGCTTTTTCGCTTGAACGAGATCCGTAGAACAATGGGAAAGAAAGCGCGTCAGAAGAAGACAGCTCAAAGGAACAATGGCAGCTTGTCGTTAGGTGGAAGCAAGTAATTAGATTTTGAATCACCTTAGGTTGAAGATGAACAAGCAAATGAAGCATCAGATAAAATCATAGATCAATAAGATATATTTAACAAAAGGGGGTGTGTCCTCCAAAAAGAAGTTTCCAGATTAAAAGCTTAGCTAGAGTGTGCCTTCAAAGTACGTGGAATGCTGCATGATGAAGTGATATCATTAAAAAATAAGCAAAATGAAGCAGATAAAGAACAAGAAAATGAGATTCTCAAATTAAGGCAACAAGTGGAAGAAAGAAGAAAGGCTGCAAAAATCTTGAAGAAGAAACATCTGCAAAAGGAAGAGCAATATCAGGTTGAGGTAAATATCTTAAAAGGTAAATTAGAAGAAAATGATAAACTGTTACGATTTCAAGACAGTACTAAGATTTTCGATAATATTCTTAATAGTCAAAGGTCTCCCACTATCAAAACTAGTCTTGGTTTTTATGAATCTGTTGAAGGTGAATCTAGCTCACGGGGTGAGGCAAGGAATTCTAATGCAAAACCTGAAATGCTCAATAAGGAGATAAGAGGTCAACCCCATCAACAACCAAGGAAAGAAATCCTTCAAAGAAAATCTTTTACTCCAAACTATGGAAGTGATAGTCGGTTATTTTCTCAGATGAATAATGCTGAGTGTTATGTATGTCATAATTTTGGACATGTTTCAGCTAGACGCAGAAGTAGAATGGTTCAAGACCATCACACAGAAATATCATCACGTTCTAGGTACTTTAAGGGATATTGTTTTTCTTGTAATATGTTTGGTCACAAAGCCATTGACTGCTATAGAAGGAATATGAAACAAATGAGATGTTATGCATGTAACAAGCTTGGAAATATAACAAAGGAATGTAGGAGAAGATTTCGGGCACCATACTAAAAGGAGAAAACATCATCATAGTCGAAGATATGGAAGAAGAAGGAAGTATAGTTAGAAAGATGTGTTATAGCAGAGTATACAAACATGACAGACTCAGAGGGAGCTAAAAGTGTGAAACTTCAGTGTTATAAATCTCATACGCAAGTTTCATGAAGACAAGTTACGAATGTACGTGAGTTCGAAGCTACAAAATCGCGTATATGTTAGTTTGAGGAAAAGTGGTGGGACAGACTTAGGAAAAAGGGTTTGATATGGTTTAGTCAATTATTTGTTCTATTTGATGATGGTTACAATTTGTTGATGATATGTGGAAATGTGTTGGTACTCATAAGATGTTGTTTAGAAGTGTTTTTTATCCTAACTTGATGTATATCTGATTGATGATGATGCCTTGATACTTCTTACTGATATATGCATGATCAGATCTGACAGTGAACAGATGGAACACGTTTAGGGGGATCATATGCTTCGAATAATGCATTGTTGGCATTATGGTTAGAAGTATTTGGTGATAATGCTTATGTGGCTAAATGATACATCTTGCTACTTATTGTTGGTTCGTCAAGAGAATGGTATTGCAGATGCTATTGCTGATGACTATCATGGTCTTGTTTAGATTGCTTGTCCTTGTTAAAAAAGTAATGTATATCATTTGATGTAAAGGTCATGAAAAGAACTAATTTGTAACCCCACTTTGCATGGGAAGGATGATGTAATAATGTCTATTTCAGTCGTGTATAAACATTTGGTATATCCCCATTTAGTTGGGTGTATGAGTCAAAAATGGTGTATCCCCACTTGGTTGGGAGATTGATGTATGTATGGATCATTGGTGATAGGAAGGTCATTCTCACATAGTTGAGTCATAGAGTCATGTTATTCTCTTGAAAATATTTTTATAGACTCAAATTGTGCTCAGGGGGAGCATGGATGGATTGGTACATCTTAGCATGTACAAAGGGGGAGCCCAATCAGAGATTTCAACATGTACTCAGGGGGAGTATGCACATCATCATGTATATCAAAGGGAGAGAATATCTTGGTCTACCCTTTGGCCTTGATGTCAAAGGCGGAGAGTGACTTGGTATGCTTGTTTCCATCAAGTCCAAAGGGGGAGATTGTTGGCATTATGATATAGGTGTTGTCCCTGATGAAAACTCACTCAGATGACAGTTCTCAATGCAGTAGCAAAGAATTACAGATCAGACTACAAAGAATGAAGAAAGAGAGGTATACGCAGGTTCACCTTGTGATGCAGGAGCATCAAGACCCTCTTCATTTGTAAATATAGAATAAAAAGGGGGGTGTGATAATTTTAAATATTTTGTTATTTTTAGTAAAATAGGGAGTGTTTTAGGCATAAAGCAATGAATATGGATCATTATGGATAAGGGGGCTTTTCTTGTTCTTAAAATAGGGAAAAAGACAGAAATAAAGCTGAGGAGATGCTTTTGCCATATGTATGCATTGCATGTAGAGTTAGAGTTTTAGTTGAGTGATTTTAAGATTTTTAATCATGCTAAGTTTTATAAATAAGGTAGCCTCAAAGACATTGAGGATCAGAGAGAGGGAGTGTGAGAGTTTTCTGGTTGGGAGCCTTCGGGCAGTTTGTAAAGGGCCATAAATTCTGCTTATCTGGCCAACACAGTTTGTAAGTAAATTGGTTTGTTTTAAATGATATATGTACATACACATTGTTTGATTATGAAGTTATATCGCTGGAAGTATGAATATTAATGTAAGAATTGTTAATTCCATGGGAAAGGCATGAATGGTCGATTCACAAGTTTGAATGAACCAATGTTTTTGAATAATCGTTACACAACTATGGATTTTAATTTCCGGTTGCGTTGAATCCATTTGAAATCTCCTTCCTATTTCCGTATTGCTGCCTTTGCAGCGTATTGGAGAAACTTAGCTTATATATATATTGGAGAATGTGAGGTCTGCGTTAACTATAATTACTGTCATGCACCAATGCAAATGAATCAAGGTCTGTCCTATAATAGAGTGGAAAGCCTGTGATATCTCTTTAATTTCCCTAATTGGGACTCCATAAGAAAACACTAGTTTCTTGCCTTTCCTTGGTGTTGGTATTGCTCTTTATGGTTTCAGAAATTCCAGCGTGCTTTGAAAGGCTCTTACCAATGGAGCGCGTGGTTCTGTTGGAGAGAACCATGGAGCAATATTGAGAAAAATTACCAGTTTGTATTCTTTATTGGAGGGAGAGTGTTCAATCAATTCGTCATTTAATACAACAGTCGCAACCCTTAGATCTGGTTGAGATCCGGCGTTTGGAGGAGTGTAGTTATAACTGTTTGGGCAGAGGAATTGCGCCACAGCGAGTGTCGGACAGTGGAAGTTCCAGTGGACAACAGAGCGACCATCAACCATTTATATTGAAGTTAACCCACGTTCTGTGCCTATTTATATAACTGTCTATTCCAGTTAACATTGTATATGGTTGCCGATGGTATATCTATATATGCCTGTATATATAAGCCAGAAACATTTGAACGTCTCGTGGATTCAAAGAACCTGTGAGTTGAGTTTGTGTAAACTGCTGTGCGCACTGCTATAAGTTTTATGACAGCTGGTTCGTGGATAATTCTTGTGTTTTATTAAATTGCTGTGCATTAAGACGGTGGGGGTTTATCATTTGACTTGCTGTGTGTATATTAGATTGAGAAGAAATATAGGCTTGCATAGTATAGGAAAGACTGTCAAACACCACGCTGTCAGGTTGTTTGGAAGGAGCGCGTGGGTTCCTCTATTATTTTTGACTGTGCGTATAAAGGCATAAATTGGCATGTTAATTGCTGTATATGGTTGTTCATAATAAGTTGAGGTTTGGAGCTGTTTCGTTGTTGAGATTGAAGTACCCAATGGCCACCTACGATGCATGTTATATCTTTCTGTTTGAACAATAAAGGGCGAGTTCTGAAATGAGAAACTGGAGGGAATTAATTCCATTCCTGAATGATCTTATGTTAGTGTTTGCGCGGAGTTTCTTTATGGGTTGAATCCTCAAGTTAGTTGCACATCGGAAATATAAGGCTGAGTTTGAAGATCCTGCTTTGCAGGCTTCCAGCCCTGCATCAAGTGGTATCAGAGCCTGGCTGTGTTTTTATTGAAGAATGATTGTTTTGTTTTGGTGAAGAACTGAAGTGTATTTTTGATTGAAAGGAAGATTATATCTGATATGAAAACTACACAAGTGAAGAAGATTGCAGAAGTGGCACGAAGACAAGATCATGCAAGATCTTAAGAGGTGAGATGATTTTTTTGATTTGAAATTTATGATTTAAGTTTATGGTTGCAGAAAATAGTGGCAGTGAACCTGGAATTCAGTTGAAGGCTGAATAAGGAGGACAAGTGCAATGTCCTGAAGAAGAAGAGTGAGTTGAGGAGATAGCCTAGAGAGAGCAGAGGAGTTCTCAAGAGATTCCAGAGGCAGTGAACCAGTACTTACCAAAAGACCAGATCCAGAGGGAAGGATTGGTGAGGTAAGCTGCAGCAAGAGAGATTGCTGTTGCAGAGGCTAGTACAACTCATGGTGAGTGAGAAACTCAGGAGGAAGCAGTCTGCCAGAGGCAGAGGGAGTTTTTATAGAGGAGGAAGAGGTTCATAGAAATGCCACAGAGATGAGATGACTGTTGGAGTTCGAGAAAGAGAGATTGCAGAAATAAAGGCACAATTACAGGTACTGGAAGAATGGCTGCAAGAGCGGGAAAAGCAGAAAGGAAAATGGATCTTTCCACTGAAGGGAAAGAGAGTGATTTGGCGAAAATTGCAGAGGAGGTTAAGGCAAATTAGGGGCTTAGAGTTCTTGTGCTAGAGATGAAATTTGAAGATTCCACATGCAGATGTGATCAAAGGGAAGTGTTGAAGGAAGCAATCAAGACTAAAAAGTCTTGTGATTTAAAGACTAATGAATTGTGCATGTTTGCAGGTAAAGAACAGGGAGATAAACAAGCTTTGGAATCTATCCAAGAAGAGTTGAATCTGAAGGCTGTTCAGATCAATGATGAGAAAATGAAGACGAAAGAGTCTAATCAGAATGTTGGACCAGCTGATGATTGCTCAAGATTTGTTGAAGGTATAAAAGGTTATGTGAAGTTCCCAAGATCTACTCCTAATGAAGTTGTTGAATTGTATAGAAAACTAGATCTCCACAGAAGAGAGTTGGAGAGACAGAGGACTTATGCGCTGAAATATTTGCTGGAGACATCTGAACGAGAGGAAAAAGTTGCAGATGAAGTTGCAGATGAAGTTGCAGATGAAGTTGCAGATGAAATTGCAGATGATGAGCCAAAGCATGTTGCAGAGGGACAGGAAGTTTGGGAGGTAGCAACATCTATGGCGACAGCGGCAGCAACATCCATAGTGACAGCTGAGACAACATTTATAGCAGCAGAAGAGGCGCTGATGCCTTATGATGTTTATTCTAACAATTGTTTTGTGAGTACAGGTCTTATTGAAGAAGCTAGAGAAAATCTGTTGGACAAAGAAATTAAAATAATGATGCGGAGGATGATGAAGGAATCCTGGAAGAGACCAGCACCAGTGAAGCAAAAGAGGAGAAGAAACAGAAGCAACAAAATGAAAACAGTAGAAGATTGCGAGAGCACAGCCAGTGGAGAGATGCGGCATAAAGTGTGGGAACCTGGAGAAAGGCAGCGAGCAATAGCACGTGATGACTTACAACACAAGGTGTGGAATCTAGGCATACACAGATCTGAACACATGATCAGGGGATCATGATTAATTTTAAGGTTGGGTGTATGATGCAGGAGCATCAAGATCCTCTTCATTTGTAAATATAGAATAAAAAGGGGGGTGTGATAATTTTAAATATTTTGTTATTTTTAATAAAATAGGGAGTGTTTTAGGAATAAAGAAATGAATATGGATCATTATGGATAAGGGGGCTTTTCTTGTTCTTAAAATAGGGAAAAAGACATAAATAAAGCCGAGGAGATGCTTTTGCCATATGTATGCATTGCATGTAGAGTTAGAGTTTTAGTTGAGTGATTTTAGGATTATTAATCATGCTAAGTTTTATAAATAAGGTACCCTCAAAGACATTGAGGATCAGAGAGAGGGAGTGTGAGAGTTTTCTGGTTGGGAGCCTTCGGGCAGTTTGTAAAGGGCCATAAATTCTGCTTATCTGGCCAACACAGTTTGTAAGTAAATTGGTTTGTTTTAAATGATATATGTACATACAGATTGTTTGATTGTGAAGTTATATAGCTGGAAGTATGAATATTAATGTAAGAATTGTTAATTCCATGGGAAAGGCATGAATGGTCGATTCACAAGTTTGAATGAACCAATGTGTTTGAATAATCATTACACAACTGTGGATTTTAATTTCTGGCTGTGTTGAATCCATTTGAAATCGCCTTCCTATTTCTGTATTTCTTCCTTTGCAGCGTATTGGAGCAACTTAACTTATATATATTGGAGAATGTGAGGTCTGCGTTAACTGTAATTACTGTCGTGCACCAATGCAAATGAATCAAGGTCCGTCTTGTAATAGAGTGGAAAGCCTGTGATATATCTTTAATTTCCCTAATTAGGACTCCGTAAGAAAACACTAGTTTCTTGCCTTTCCTTGGTGTTGGTATTGCTCTTTATGGTTTCAGAAGTTCCAGCGTGCTTTGAAAGGCTCTTACCGATGGAGCGTGTGGTTCTGTTGGAGAGAACCATGGAGCAATATTGAGCAAAATTACCAGTTTGTATTCTTTATTGGAGGGAGGGTGTTCAATCAATTCGACATTTAATACAACAGTCGCAGCCCTTAGATCTGGTTGAGATCCGACGTTTGGAGGAGTGTAGTTATAACTGCTTGGGCAGAGGAATTGCGCCACAACGAGTGTCGGACAGTGGAAGTTCCACCGGACAACAGAGTGACTATCAACCATTTATATTGAAGTTAACCCGCGTTCTGTGCCTATTTATATAACTGTCTATTCCAGTTAACATTGTATATGGTTGTCGATGGTATATCTACATATGCCTGTATATATAAGCCATAAACATTTGAACGTCCCGTGGATTCAAAGAACCTGTGCGTTGAGTTTGTGTAAACTGCTATGCACACTGCTATAAGTTTTATGACAGCTGGTTCATGGATAATTCTTGTGTTTTATTAAATTGCTGTGCGTTAAGACGGTGGGGGTTTATCATTTGACTTGCTGTGTGTATATCAGATTGAGAACAATTATAGGCTTGCACAGTATAGGAAAGACTGTCAAACACCACGCTGTCAGGTTGTTTGGAAGGAGCGCGTGGGTTCCTCTATTATTTTTGACTGTGCGTATAAAGGCGCAAATTGACATGTTAATTGCTGTATATGGTTGTTGATAATAAGTTGAGGTTTGGAGCTATTTCGTTGTTGAGATTGAAGTACCCAATGGCCACCTACGATGCATGTTATATCTTTCTGTTTGAAAAATAAAGGGTGAGTTCTGAAATGAGAAATTGGAGGGAATTAATTCCATTCCTGAATGATCTTATGTCAGTGTTTGCGGGGAGTTTCTTTATGGGTTGAATCCTCAAGTCAGTTGCACATTAGAAATATAAGGCTGAGTTTGAAGATCCTGGTTTGCAGGCTTCCAGCCCTGCATCACCTTGACAGAGAAGTGTATACACACGGGTTAACATACTAAAGGGAGCGTCTAACATACACACGCACTTTCATGGAATGAAAAGCGCATATATCTTGGAAAACTAAGTTTTGGTCCAATGTATTTGGTCCATGATATTTTGATCCATGGTATTGGTCCATGGTATTTTGATCCATGGTATTGGTCCATGGTATTTGGTCCGAGGTATTGACCCCAGATATTAGGTCCAATGATCCGGATTTAAACAGGAACGTAATAGATTACGGAGATAACCATAAGTACAGAGATGCGATAACCATAAATAAAGAGTTGCAGCGGAAATAATGCTTCATTTCATTAATGGAAAATACCGAAATATGCTTACAACCAGAATTGGAAATAAACCAGCTAGGACGATAGTAGCTTATCTCTGAGAAGAGATGTGTGGCTACATGTCTCTGAACTGTTCCGAACTTTTATGTTACAATGAGGCCCGAAGACCTATTTATTATTGAGAAACAATGGAAAACCCTTCACATTCCAAAACCGACCCTTAGAAGATGAAACGCCAAATTGTGGGCCCCGTTTTGGGTAAATTGGTACATCAATTTCCCGGGGTCGTAACTTTGGCATACGATCTCCGTTTGACGCGTACAAAAGCTCATTAGAAAGATCTATCCGAGAACTACCATTGTTGGAACGGGCAACATTGGTCCATTTCATGGACCCATGTTTCCCCTGGATTCCCCAAAAAACGTCGTTTAGGGCCTCAAAACGGCTCCGGAAGTTCAGGACCCGAAAAACTGCTAAAAATAGTAAAGTTGTGCTATAATTAAGGAAACTGAGAATGCTGAAAGAGACAATGATGGGGGTCCAGATGGACTTGGCAGGTGGCCACCAATATCCACCTGGATCATTCCTCCCCCCTTAGGAAGCAATGGTCCCCATTGCGTTGAGTTCCTCCATCTGCTGAACTTGTTTTGCACTGTCTGATGTGTCCAGTAATGGTGGGAAGCATGGTCGATGACGGTCCACATTGAACACTTGGTGCAGGTGAAGGAATGGAGGAATGCTGTGCTCCAAAGCACTGTTCCCCACAAGCTTGGGACTGCTGTAAGGACCATGTTGGAGTGGTCTGAGCTTCTGATGGGTTCATGTAAGGCGTTCTTTCTGTCGATGCAACTAGACTTTGTTGCCCACCTGAAGCTTGTGTGGTACCCCTATGGGTGAGGAGAAGTTGTTCCTGTGTTCTGTCATGACCGTATCCCTTTTCTGTTGCTGCTGTGTGGAGGAACCCTTTGCGGTGGTCATGGATGTAGCAACGATCTTCCCCTTACTTTGGGAGTGAACCATACAAATGAATT